>CM060610.1:2313968-2346468 GCA_030578255.1 Tiaroga cobitis
TCTGTGTGTACGTGCGTGTATGTCTGTCTGTGTGTGTGTGTGTGTGTGCGTGCATGTATGTGCATGCGTTTGTACGTGCGTGTGTGTGTGTGCATGTCTGTGTGCTTGTGGGCGTGTGCATGTGTTTGTGTATATACATGCGCGTGCGTGCGTTTGTACGTGTGTGTGTGTGTGTGTGTGTGTGTGCGTGTGTGCGTGTGTGTGCGCGCGTCTGTGTGTGTGTGTGTGACAGGTCGGTGTATCGAGCAGGCCCGTGCGCAGAGAAGCGTCTCCTCTCTCTGAAGACGAGAGTCCGGCCACCGTCAAATTCATCAAGATGAGCTGCAAGTACTTCACTGACGGCATGGTGAGGCTCCCCTGATGCGGCTCTCATGGTATAGTTAAAGGTGCAGTCTGTAATAATGAGCACTAGTGGTCGAAATCGGTACTGCAGTCCAATTCAGTTTCTCCCGCCTCCTCAGACTCGACGGCGCTCACGGGTCGCCAGTTTGAGATAGAGCTGAGATTCTCTGCCTGAGCCCAAACTTGACCCGGGCCGGGCCCTTGAGAGACGTGCACTCCCAACGCAAAAGAGTGCGGCGCGGCACTAGATCTGATGGCCGAGCGCGAGCGGTAATGCACTCACTCTGTGTGTGCGGGAGAATACTACAACGATTCGCGGGACTCCCACAAACTAGAAATATCTATGAATAAAACTTAAAAACTAATAGATTTTTATTCATCTGTTGCAGAAAAGCAACAAGAACAACTAAAACAAAATATAATTGATTTACAGGCCAGAGTTTCTATTTATAACATGTTTGCAGCGTTGAGCGATGTAGCCAATCACAGACATATGTGTTGATTTCTTGAACGCAACGGCCAATCAGAAGCATTTAAGATAGACTCCCCTCACCGCTCAAAACAGACTTTTTGTTCAGAGCTGAATTCTGTATGCTGGCAAATCCCTTAATTATAACAAACAAAGTGTGGATATTATGAAAGCTTCATTGATAATAACAGAGATGTGAGATTGCGATGAACTGTCAGCTTTTTAGGAATTATTAAGGGAGCGCACTTTGCGCGCAGTCATGCCAAACCATGCACGCAGTAGCCCGCTTGCTTTTATGTTATAACAGTGGTTTGTGTGTTAATGCTTAATAACAAATAATTGATCAGGAGCATGTATGCTGATGTGTATGGTGGCGACACGTAGGCTAACTTGAAAGTATTTGGAGGTACAGAAGTCTATTTGCGGGCGGGAGCGGGACAAAACATAAATGTTGCAGGTGGAAGAAAGTAACAAACAAAGTTAAAAACCCACTTATTAAAAACTGGTCGGGTTTAAATCGGGCTCATAAGTAAGTTTAATGTGTCGGGCTCGGGTTGGGTCGGGCTTGATTTTTTTTGGGCCCGATCTAAGCTCTAGTTTGAGTGCAAGTGTTGTTCAGAGAAACGAGTATGTGAACTTGGAATGTTTCCTCAATATATGCAAACATATAATGGTATTTTTATGCTTTAGTAGAGGGAAAAAGTTCATACAGCACCTTTAACTAAAGCCATTAAAAAATATAGAAACATTTGTGCTGTTTATTAGGTAACATGAGAAATTTTTCCTAATGCATTTATTTATGTTGCTTTATATATCAAGTCTCCCTGTAGTCAATAATTGTATCCCTTAAAACTCATGTATTTGACTAATGTATTTCCAGCCATCCTCGTTTACAACACACATTTCCACTCAATATAGCATCTCTGCTGCTCGTGATTAGGGTCTAGAATCGGATACTTGTTATATAATTAAAATTTAAATTCCTCTTATCGATTCCTGAGTATTTCAGTGTGACTTTAAACCACTGAAGCGCGAGAGACTCTGTTCTCTGTGCTCGTGTGTATCAGTGTATCGGATCCGTGCGGCTCTTAAAGTGACAGCGCTAATATTCCTGCCGTCTCTATAATAACACTAATCACACGACAGAAGACAGAGAAAACTCACTCGTTCTTCACTGAATAACTTTAACTATATCTGTAATGTATATTTTATTTATAAAGTACAGTTATTTTACATTTGATTAGTTTCTGTACCTGAAAATCTTAAAACGGTTTGTTTCAATCGTATCTTTGTTCAGTTGTGTCTATTTGTTGCTTTTTTTTTTATTTGTTCTTTTTTGAGTGTTTACTAATTTATATTAGTTAGACTAGTTGTATTTCTATGGTATTTTTAAATAAGTTCCTTGTGTAAGTGTTCTTCAGCCTGTAGATTTCTGTTCATAATATTCAGCTTAAATTAAATGTTTTGCAACAAGACTAAATATGAATGTTTTTATTTAAATGGAAATTATGAATCGATAAGCAGAATCTGAATAGTTAAGGTGCTCGTGATGCAGGAAAGCTTCAGCTGCTCTGGTTTCTTCCAGGGTGTTGTCGGAGGAGTGATGATTATAACGCCCAATAACATCATGTTCGACCCGCACAAGTCGGACCCGCTGGTGATCGAGAACGGGTGTGAGGAGTACGGGCTGATCTGCCCCATGGAGGAGGTGCTGTCGGTCGCCCTGTATGACGACGTGTCCCGCATGAAGCTCAAGGACGCGCTACCATCGTAAGAAAACACTCTCTCCGTTAATCTTCGTCAAAATCTTTATAAGTTTCATTTAAAGGGGTGGTTGATTATGATTTCACTTTTCTGACTGTAGTTAGTGTGTAATGTCGCTGTTTGAGCGTAAACAACATCTGTAAAGTTACAACGCTCAGTTCAGAGCAAAGGGAGAGATTTGCTTTTACAGAAATTACTTTTTAAGGACTACAGCAAACGGCTGGAAGGACTACACGAGCTTCCTCCCGGGTTAGTGACATCACCAAGCCTAAGATTTACATAAACACCGCTTTCGCAACAAAGGGCTCTATGAGGCTCTGCAAAGAGCTCTTGAAGCTCCGCCCCCTGCGCCGGGAGCAGCGGCTCATTTGCATTTAAAGAGACACACACGAAACTACGCTTTTTCTCACCCTCAAAAAAGGCCGATTTTAACATGCTATAAAAAATAATCTGTGGTAAATTTTGAGCTAAAACTTCACACACACACTCGGCGTATTTTACATCTTGTAAATGGGGCATTATACCACCCCTTTAAAGTCTTTTACGTTTCTTTTAAAATGATTATGTGCCTGTGTTTGCTGTTTTAAAGGTGCAGTGTGTAATATTTAGGAGGATATGTTCACTGAAATGCAATATCATATACATAACTATGTACATAACCTTACATAATGAACCGTTGTTATGTTTTTATTACCTTAGAATGAGGCATTTCTATCTACATACACTGTCCGCGGCTGAGTAAAATTTACACACTGCACCTTTAAGTGTCAGCATTATATAAAAGTAAGGCTTTTATTATGTAATCTGTGAGCAGCTACTTCCTGTGTCTTGTTCATTTTAGGAGTTTTAACGGCTCTAATGTCTCTTGGTTCAGTTTGTATCAGGTCACGGTTTTGATTCAGGAAATATTTATGGGTGCACAGATCAAATTAAATTAATTTAGGTTGATATTTTAACGCTGTAGCAACCAATACCAATCCAGTTAATTGTTGGGTTAATTCTTTATTTTAATTTTATATTTTAATTCATTTGTTTTAATTAATAAATTAAAAAATATATATTTTTTTAACTTTTTTATTATTTTGGTTAAAACCTATTTGATTTTAATAAATGCTTTTATTTTAACTTATTTATTCTCGTAATGATATATTTATTTAAATTTTCACTTATTTGTAAATATTTTGTTTTTTAATGTTTTACTTATTTTAATTTGTTTATTTATTCATTTATTTTGATTAACTTTAATTTATTAAATGCATTTATTTGAACTTATTTATTCTTCATTTTTAATGATATATTTTATTTAAATTTGTGTGTGTGTGTATATGTATATATATGTATATATATTTATATGTATATATATGTATATGTATATATATATATATATATATATATATATATATATACACACACACATTTAAATTTATTTTTGTGAAAATGTATTTGTTCAAAGTCTGCTTGCCACGATCCATAATGTTTGAACGAAACAACAACAGCATGAGCGCGCCGCTAGACGTTACGCTGTTGTCCACGTCTGTCGCCATGGTTACTACGGCAGTACGAGCGGAAACCGGGGATAACGCGGATATTACATTCCTGAAGTACTAAGTGAACAGGGACGGGCACTATTTAAAATTGTGAATTTCTCTGAAATTAAACCTCTTTGGGAACGTTTGGGATATTGTAAGCACACAACTGCAGGATTTTTGGATATTTTATACAATAATCTTACATATTGTACCATTATTTTTAAAAAATATTTTTTTTTTTTTTTAATTATTTATTTTATTTTATATTTAAACTTTATATGCAATATTGTATACTTTTATTACATTTATTATGTTGTGTGTTGCTGACCTCTGTGAGCTACCAAACAAATTTCATTGTATAACTACAATGACAATAAAGTTTCTCTCTCTCTCTCTCTCTTAAAGTCCTCTTTCTCTAAACCATCAGTCCATTTTTTCATTCATCCCATTTTAGTCTATTTTGACACCAAACATCACTTAAGTTTTGTCATATTTATTTGTCATGTTATGTTCAGTTGTCTTGCGTTTGTTCATTTTGGATGTTTTGTTTGTTTTTCTCTCTTTTAATTTCACCATCTTCCCCCTCATGATGATGATGATGATGATCCGTGATTATAGTGATGAACCACGGGATCTCTGTCCGTTATACAGGCCTGGCGAGTGGGAAGAGCTTCCCTCAGAACGAGATCTGAACCCTTTTAGTCGTTACGAGGCTCTCGGAGCGCCTCATCGCCCAATCGTATTAGACGATATAGAATCGGCCGTCTCTGAGATATCAGAAAGCCAAATCGCTGACAAATCCCCATCGGATGAAGGTTTTACCGAACTAGAGTTGCTGCAAAGTGACTTAAACACTACTTGCCCCGGCCAGGAGGGGGCGTCACTTCAGGAGCACAGAAAAACACCCACACGGATGTCAATAGACCAAAAAGACAAATCCCTGAGGTCTTTTAATGCTGAGGAAGATGAAGATGAAGGGCTTCACAACCGTTCCACGGATGACAACGCGGATCTCCAACGGTTTCTTCCCACACTGGTGCATGATGGGAAGGAGGCTGCCATGGAAGTGACCAAAACTAGCGGTGAAACTTTAGTAAACGGTGTCTTTGCAATCGAAAACGACCAAAAAAGCAAGGTGGCCCCAGAGGATTCTGGGAAATGTAGTCCGCCTGGACCACATGTTGAGGACAACAAGGGACCAAACTCAGACGTAGAGCTTCTCTCCGAAGCGGAGAAACGCAGACGGGCCAGTGAGGCCGAGATGAAGTCATGGCTCGTGAAGACCATGCAGAGACCAATCGAAGGTGAGTTTTATTTTGATTGACAGGACAGACCAACCAATCACAGTGTTTTTGAGCATGCACTTTCTAAAACTAGTGAGCTGCCTACTGTCTGCTATTGACATAGTGTTATTTTAGAGTTATTTAAACGTAAAAGCAGCTTTTTTGCAATACATTCTGGGATTGCCTTCTCCATGAAAGATATGCAATTGTTCTCAGAGAGTAGTGTTGAAAATGTCCTTTTGTGTTGAAAATGTCTAAGTGCCGTCTATGTTATTTAAACGTAAAAACAGCTTTTTGCAATGCATTCTTTTTTTAAATGTTTTATTTTTTTATTAATAATACATAGCTGCATATACAAAGTAATAGACCAATGACATATACACACAAGTACACATAGAGGGGAGAAAAAAGATCAAACAAACAGCAAGCTGTATTATATATATACATATATATATATATATAAAAATAATAAAAAATGTTGTTATATCACACTGGAATAACCTGTTCATTAAAATGATTACTGTACCTTCATACACTGTATCTACTAGATATATATATATATATATATATATATATATATATATATATATATATATATATATATATATATATATATATATATATAATTTTTTTTTATTTTTTTTTTATTTTTTTTTTTTATAAAGTATTGATATAAACTCACCGAGTGACTAATAGATATCTAGACTATTTAAAACAATAATATTTCTAGTAATATTAGTAATAATAATAGTGGCAGTAGAAGCAGCAGTAACAATAGTAATATTAACAACACTTATATGGACAATAATATTAATAATAACAATATAATCTTAGTTTTATGTGACTTTAGACAAGTCCGTAAAATAATTGGACTAAATATCACTACTCTCTAGTTCTGAGAGGCATGCAATGCATTCTGGGATTGCCTTCACAAAAGATATGCAATCCTGCTTCTTGATAACTTTTCCCAGAGAGTAGAGAATGAATAATGCACACAATATTGCTGTTTTTGTGTTGAAAATGTCTAAATGCTGTAGGCAGTGCACTAGTGTTAGAGCGTGTGTGTGTTTACTTCAGTGTGTCTCTCAGCAGAGCTTGATCGGGACTGTGGAAAAACAAACAAAGCTTGAACATGTGCGTTAGATCCCGTTTGGCCCTGAGCAGAATCAACACGAGGCTTCAATCTCCGGGGCTCTTGATGACCGGTGTCACTTAACCCGGTCATTTTGACCCCAAACTCTTCTTCTTTTTTAAAAAAAATGTTAATAATTGATTGTTCATCAGAAGGGTCCGAGACCCTAGGACAAAAAAAAAGTAATGGATTCGAATAGTTTTGTGGTTGAAACTTCAAGTAACAAATCCTTCCCTCTCAGTGTCAAGTTGACCCCCATAGGAATGAATGGATGCGAGGAATGCTTCAGTTCACATAGAAAACCCTAAAAATGCTCAAAATTCTAACCAAAAATGCTATAACTTTACCAAAAAAATTATTTTATAATGTCTACATGTGTATCTGAATGCACACTGAAGAGAAACTGGCTTTAGGACCCAGCGGAACAGCTCCTCTGCTCCATATAGAGCTATAAGCCCATCTAGAGTTATGAAATATCATGTTAGATTATTATTTTTCTCCACAAGAGGTCGGCAAAGACACCCAATGTAAGATATGTTGAGCTGAATTAAAAGGGTTATGCATGAAATTGAGTTTTTTTTTTTTTATTTAAGTTGAAGGAATGTGCTTAAATTACCATTTATTATTTAGTTGATCAAATCAGGTAAATAAAAAATAACAAAAAAATGCATTTAAAAAATAATATATATATATATGACCAAAATGAAATAAAATAAGCCTTCTGACAAAAAAAAAAAGGTCTTCAGGTCATTTTGACCCGCGAGGGAAAGATGTGTGTAAGCGTGAGGGAAATGGTCCAGACCGGTTTGGCTGATATCTGATCTGATCCGCAGACATGCTGCTGTTCAACGAGGAAAAGAGCAAAGCTCCGCCCATGTTCCTCTGCTTTAAGGTGGGTAAGCCAATGAGGAAGTCGTTTGCCACGGGTCGGACCTCAAGCCCCGCCCACTCCCTGACCGGCAGGGGCCGGAAGCCGGAGTACTGGTTTGCTGTGCCGCAAGAAAGGTATGACGAGTTTTCCCATAATAAAGGTATACAAGGCATTTATAGGCAAAATAATTTATTAGAATATAAAAAGTCCGCTAGGATTTAAATATTTCTGCTTCAAACTATATTTAATAATTAGGTAATTGTTATTATCAATGTTGAAAACGGTTGTGCTGCTTCATATTTTTTGTGAAAACAGGAATTTTCATAAATTGAAAGTTCATTAATCTTTTTTTTTTTTTTTTTTTGTCTTTACTGTCGCTTTTGAACAATTTAATGTATCCTTGCTGAATAAATGTATTGATTTGTCTCCAAAAAACTTTGTTTAATTGCGATTAATCGATTAATATATTTATATATTATTTATTTATATTTGTGTGTGTGTAATATATATATATATATATATATATATATATATATATATATATATATATATATATATATATATATATATATATATATATATATATATATATATATATATTAGGGCTGTCAGTTAAACGCGTTATTAACGCCGTTAACGCAAACCCATTTTAACAGCGTCAATTTTTTTTATCGCGCGATTAATGGTCTTTTTGGCCTAGCAAACTTTGTAGTATTTTTTTCACATGCTTTTGCAACAGGACGCGGCGCTGCGCTATAAAACCCATTCATTTCAATGGCTTGCGCCGCGCGAGGACGTTTTGTTGCTTCGTTGACCAAAGCGCAAGCGGATCTAGCTAGACCGGAAACAAAACAACAGGCGCGCCGCACACACTTGTTTGGGCTTGCGAGCCGGCCAAATAGTAGGTTAACGTTACGCTTTGAGTGGATGACGAGCGCGAGACGCCGAAATGGATGCCAATAAGATTCTGAATGGAAAGTTGACTTTTAAAAAGTTGCCAAATGGTTCCATTGACAAGACCAAAGTGATCTGTGTGTTTTGTCGTTGTGAACTGAGCTATCATCATCGCAGCGCGTCCAGTCTGAAATACCACTTGATGGCCAAGCACACCCAAGCACACACACACACACACACACAGCTGATGCGAATTCTCCGCCCCCTCGTCAATATCAGGACCTCGTCAGTATTTCTTTCACCCTTTTATTAATGGACAGTGTTACATTGAGAGAGTATTTGCTCCAAGTGAGAATGTTAGTGAGAAATTGAACACAGTAAATGCCAATGTTGTTTTCAATAAAAAACATTTGCACAAAGCAAGCCGATCCACTTTTCCATGTTGATAAGAGCATTAAAATGAGAAAAAATAATGGGACAAAAAGAAAATCAAGAGACATTTAGAATAGATAAAAAGAGTTAACTATGACATTAATGCGATTAATCGCGATTAAATATTTTAATCGTTTGACAGCCCTACATACACACACAACTTTTTCAAATATATTAATCGATCGCAATTACCCTTTTAAATATATTAATCGATTAATCGCACACACTCAAATATTATGTATTTACAAACTTTTAGGGTAGCTGTGATTAATCGCGATTAATAGATTTGACAGCACTAATATATTATTATGACAATATTAGTAAAATCTATATATTGAAAAACATTGTTAAATAATGTTCTTTAGTCTTGTATTTAATTCAACACAAACTGTGGGCTGTCCAGACAAGGGCTAAAAGAGTTTGTGTTGAATTAAATGCCAATTACAATTTTATTGTGTAGCTAAAAATCGCAATAAAAGCTAAGATATATAAGTCTTCAACCTAAGTGTCGCGCCTTCTTTTTGGAATAAACATGGAAATGCACAATCCGAACTTAAATGGTTGTAATTCAAGAATGCTTTGGAATATAGATGTAAGATTGGTCTTGCTTTAAAGAGGACATTTGGCAGATTTCTGTAGAAGTTAAATAAATTAGGAAAGTGAAACAGAAAAAAGTTATAGAAGTTTAATTAAAGTTTTACATTTTACATTTTCAAAAACTTATTCATATTTTATATCAAATATATTTTTTCAAAGCCTGGTGGACTCTTAAAACTGCAAGAAAATCAAAGCCAAACTCTGAACAAGTTGTGTTTCAAATTTTAGGTTGATATCTCAGTAAATGAGCGTTCAGTGAGAGTGTGTGTCTGCAGTACCGAACGCTTCCACTAGGTCACAACCAGACTCCATTACTGCCCATAGAAGGGGCCGCCATTTCCATATGTGTTGAGTGATCTGAACCATTATTTCCACAATTTTCATACAATTTATAAAGTAGGCATCCTATTCAGAAGTAGTAAAGGAAGTTTGGCATATTTTGATATGAATTCAACCTCTAATAATCACATAAAAATAACACGCATGTGCGTTATAGCTCGCTGCCACGTCACAAATGGTGAATCTATCATTTTTTTCTTTATATTTAAAACATTTTCAGACCTTTTTTTCTAAAAAAATGTAATGGATGTTATCTTTTGATCTATCGGCATGAAAACAAACTGAGGTTTCTACCATTCCTTCATGATTTTAAAGTTCATCACTATTTCAAAATAAAGGTCTGAACACGCCTTAGGAGTATGAAAATATTCTTGTTGCAAATTGATAGATTCTGGCTCTTTTGTAATTTATTTTGAAAATCAATCACCAAATATGAAAACTAGAGAGCTTTCAAATGTTGTCAATATTAGTTTAGGTTTAGTATAGGATATTGCTGTTATGAATATGTAATGTGACAATTATGGTGACACTTAAGGGGTTAATGACCTTATACTTCATAAAACTGAAATTTTTAGACTTTAAGGACTTTCACACACGCTCCCAAAACATTTTACACTTCACACACATCTATTTTTAGTTGCAAATGCGAGTGAAATGCTCACACTGTGTGTGTGTGTGCATTCCTAACCAAACGTTCTCCGCTCTAGAGTGGACCACCTGTACTCGTTCTTCATCCAGTGGTCTCCCGATGCGTACGGGAAGGACGCTCAGGAGCAGGGCTTCGTGGTCGTGGAGAAAGACGAGCTCACCATGATCGACAACTTCTTCAGTGACCCGGTTCCTCGCAGCTGGGAGGTGAGCAATACACCTGAGAGAAACACCTACAGGAATAACTGATGACGGGCCGTTGAACTCATAGAAAATAATGCAAAATCCTCAGGTGTGCATTATTTACTAATATTTCAACAGCCCGGAGTCAGTTATTCTGCTTATGCTACGGTCACCACACATCAAGACATTGTTCAGATGATGTATTTCAAGACATTTATCAGGTTTTTGTCCTTGAAACGCTTGTGTGTGGGACTAATTTCTTACGCGTCTCATCCCACACCTCCGTTGCTGATTCCAAAACGTCATTTTAGAGCCACTGATAGCAGATTAATGCAGTTATTAATACAGTTATTACACAGAGAGAGAGAGAGAGAGAGAGAGAGAGAGAGAGAGATTAAGCTTGTGTGAATTACCTGAGTCTGTGTGTCTCTGTGTTCGACAGCAGCGTCTCGACTAATAGTGAAACTGTAAGTTTATCTGCTTCAAGAACAGCGGCGTTATGCGTTTTAGCACGAGAGAGAGAGAGAGAGACTATATGCTTTTCGTACCTAATAAATGTAATTTTGTGGCAAAATAACATGGAAATAATGTCGTTTTTATCCTGTTGTTTACTATATTTATTTTCTTGGTCCGTGTCTTTTACTGTTGTCGCTGTAAAGACCTTTTGAAAAAATTGAAATCATTTGGCGATGTGATACGGAACTGTAATGCGGTCAAAACCTGCCGGAACTACTTTAGTCCTGCGTTTCCCTGAAATGAACTGCACACCTTAGAACGCTCGTCAACCAATCAGATTCAAGCAGAGTATAAAAGGATTCAATAAATATGAGAATTACGTTTTTTTTCTTCTTGTTTGTCTTCTAGATCATCACAATTAATGAGGCGAAGAGACGCCAGAGCTTCAGCTTCGAGGACGAGGAGCCTGTAGATCTTCTTCCGGTGCTGATGGACCCCAGCGCTCTCCTGGAGGACACACACATCGAGAAGGTCTCCTTTACTTGCCAACTACAGACTTATGAACGGTCTATTGGGATTTGTTTGACTAGTTTGCTATGAAGTGAAAAGGGGTGATCATTTTGACTAGTATTTCAATTTAATATTCAACAATATTATTTATTTGACTGCATTGACGCCATTATATGAGAGCTGAGCTGAGCTGGACGATGACATAAGGATTTACTCCAGAGCGGCTGTATATTTAAATGAATTTAACTTTTTTACAACAAAAATTAAACATCACTGAACTTACTTAAAGGTATAGTTGTAAAAACCCAAAAATGATCATTAGCCCATGATTTACTCACCCTGAAGCCATCCTAGGTGTGTATGACACTCTTCTTTCAGACGAACACAATCTGAGTTATATAAAAAAATGTCCTGGCTCTTCCGAGCTTTATAATGGCAGTGAATGGGTGTCTGTCTTTGGAAGTCCATCAAACTTAACCTTAACTTTATTAACCGGGGGTTAATGAAGGCCTTCTGAAGCGAAGCGATGCGTTCGTGTAAGAAAAATATCCATATTTAATACTTTATTGACTAAAGTCAAGTCATCTTAATTTATATAGCGCTTTTAACAATGGATTGTTTCAAAGCAGCTTTACAGAGATAAACATATAATTTAAGGTAACAGATTGTTTTGGCTTTAGCTGGAAATAACATTATTCAAGAACCGCTATAAAGTTAACTTTGATTGATTCACCTCCGTCGAAATGATCAGACTTTAAACGCGAACCTGTGATTAACGCTGACGGCGTTCACATGCTCATTCAGAATTGATTCTATAGTTATGTGCTTTTTAAAATATGTGCGCAGGTTTGTAATTCCATACAACCCAGCCTAAACAAACTACTTTTCTTGCCTATAAATTTTGATACAAAATTTTGTTTTATTTGATCACTTCGGGGTACGCGAGCCAGAATTCACAACGCTTCATCTGTAGAGTGGGAAAGGGATCCTCCATAGGGAGAGGATAGTGGACACTTCAGCACTGCATTGTCATCGGGTCCAGGCGGATCTCCTTCGTCAGATCTGGACACGGCCTGGATCCGGCAGGCTGCGGGAAAACCTCGGGATAAACAAAGACACTAATATTAGCGTAGATGCCATTCTTCTTATGATGTAACGAGTACATCAAGATTTAAGGGAAGTGTTCCCAGTTCCGGCTGACCTAATCTATGCAGCCTAACATTGAGTTATAGAAGTCTATAATGTATTATGTGTATGCTAGGTCAAAGAGATGTGTTTTTAGTCTAGCTTTGAACTGACAGAGTGTGTCTGCTTCCCGGACAATGGTAGGAAGACTGTTCCAAAGTTTTGGTGCTAAATAGGAAAAGGATCTACCGCCTGCAGTCGATTTAGATATTCTAGGTATTATCAACTGGCCGGAGTTTAGAGATCGCAATAGACGTGAAGGACTATAATACGTTAAGAGCTCGCTCAAGTACTGCGGAGCTAAACCATTTAGTGCTTTGTAGGTAATCAACAATATTTTAAAATTTATACGATGTTTAACAGGCAGCCAATGCAGTGTTGACAGAGCCGGGCTAATATGGTCATATTTCCTGGTTCTGGTAAGAACTCGAGCTGCGGCGTTTTGAACTAGCTGTAGTTTATTTATTAAGCGTGCAGGGCAACCACCCAGTAGAGCATTACAATAATCTAGCCTTGAGGTCATGAACGCATGGACTAATTGTTCCGCATTTCCCAATGAGAGCATATGGCGTATTTTAGAGATATTTTTAAGATGGAAAAATGCAGTTTTACAGACACTAAACACGTGGCTTTCAAAAGAAAGGTTGGTATCAAAGAGCACACCCAGGTTCCTAACCGACGACGAAGACTTGACAGAGCAGCCATCAAGTGTTAGACAGTATTCTGGGTTATTACGTGTGGAAGTTTTTTGTCCAATAATTAGAATCTCTGTCTTTTCAGAATTTAGTAGTAGGAAATTACTAGTCATCCAATTTTTTATATCAGCTATACATTCCGTTCATTTTGTGAATTGGTAAGTTTCGTTGGGTTTTGAAGAAATATACAGCTGAGTATCATCGGCATAACAGTGAAAGCTAACTCCATGTTTCCTAATGATATCTCCTAATGGTAGCATGTACAGAGTGAACAGCAACGGTCCTAGTACTGAGCCTTGTGGAACGCCATACTGAACTTGTGATCGATAAGACATCTCTTCATTTACTGCTACAAACTGATAACGGTCAGTTAAGTATGATTTAAACCATGCTAGTGCAATTCCACTAATGCCCACATAGTTTTCTAGTCTATTTAAAAGAATGTTGTGGTCAATGGTGTCAAATGCAGCACTAAGATCGAGTAACACTAATAGAGAGATACAACCACGATCGGATGATAAGAGCAAATCATTTGACTCTAATGAGAGTGGTCTCAGTACTATGGTACGGTCTAAATCCGTATTTTTAATTTTAGTTAATATACTAAAATAAGTAGCTTCCGGCAGACGGCCTACGCATCGATTTACGGCAAAAGAGAAACACGTGACCTTGACGCACAACCTAGTCAATAAAGTATTAAATATGGATATTTTTGTTACACGAACGCATCGCTTCGCTTCAGAAGGCCTTTATTAACCCCCGCAGAGCCTGTGGAGCACTTATGATGCACTTTTATGATGGATAAATGCACTTTTATGATGGATAGATGCACTTTTATGATGGACAGATGCAATTTTATGATGGACAGATGCACTTTTATGATGGATAGATGCACTTTTATGATGGATAGATGCACTTTTATGATGGACAGATGCACTTTTATCATGGATAGATGCACTTTTATCATGGATAGATGCACTTTTATCATAGATAGATGCACTTTTATCATGGATAGATGCACTTTTATGATGGATAGATGCACTTATGATGGACAAACGCACTTTTATGATGGATAGATGCACTTTTATCATGGATAGATGCACTTTTATCATGGATAGATGCACTTTTATCATGGATAGATGCACTTTTATGATGGATAGATGCACTTATGATGGACAAACGCACTTTTATGATGGACAGATGCACTTTTATCATGGATAGATGCACTTTTATCATGGATAGATGCACTTTTATGATGGATAGATGCACTTTTATCATAGATAGATGCACTTTTATCATGGATAGATGCACTTTTATGATGGATAGATGCACTTATGATGGACAAACGCACTTTTATGATGGACAGATCCACTTTTATCATGGATAGATGCACTTTTATGATGGACAAATGCACTTATGATGGACAGATGCACTTTTATGATGGACAGATGCACTTTTATCATGGATAGATGCACTTTTATCATGGATAGATGCACTTTTATGATGGATAGATGCACTTTTATGATGGACAAATGCACTTATGATGGACAGGTGCACTTTTATGATGGACAGATGCACTTATCATGGATAGATTCACTTTTATGATGGACAGATGCACTTTTATGATGGATAGATGCACTTTTATGATGGATAGATGCACTTTTATAATGGATAGATGCACTTTTATGATGGATAGATGCACTTTTATGATGGACAGATGCACTTTTATGATGGACAAATGCACTTTTATGATGGACAGATGCACTTATGATGGACAGATGCACTTTTATGATGGACAAATGCACTTATGATGGCCAGGTGCACTTTTATGATGGACAGATGCACTTATCATGGATAGATTCACTTTTATGATGGACAGATGCACTTTTATGATGGATAGATGCACTTTTATGATGGACAAATGCACTTTTATGATGGACAAATGCACTTATGATGGACAGGTGCACTTTTATGATGGACAGATGCACTTATCATGGATAGATTCACTTTTATGATGGACAGATGCACTTTTATGATGGATAGATGCACTTTTATAATGGATAGATGCACTTTTATGATGGATAGATGCACTTTTATGATGGACAGATGCACTTTTATGATGGACAAATGCACTTTTATGATGGACAGATGCACTTATGATGGACAGATGCACTTTTATAATGGATAGATGCACTTTTATAATGGATAGATTCACTTTTATGATGGATAGATGTACTTTTATGATGGATAGATTCACTTTTATGATGGACAGATGCACTTTTATGATGGATAGATGCACTTTTATGATGGATAGATGCACTTTTATGATGGACAAATGCACTTATGATGGACAGGTGCACTTTTATAATGGATAGATGCACTTTTATAATGGATAGATTCACTTTTATGATGGATAGATGTACTTTTATGATGGATAGATTCACTTTTATGATGGACAGATGCACTTTTATGATGGATAGATGCACTTTTATGATGGATAGATGCACTTTTATGATGGACAAATGCACTTTTATGATGGATAGATGCACTTTTATGATGGACAAATGCACCTATGATGGACAGGTGCACTTTTATGATGGACAGATGCACTTATCATGGATAGATTCACTTTTATGATGGACAGATGCACTTTTATGATGGACAGGTGCACTTTTATGATGGACAGATGCACTTATCATGGATAGATTCACTTTTATGATGGACAAATGCACTTATGATGGACAGGTGCACTTTTATGATGGACAGATGCACTTATCATGGATAGATTCACTTTTATGATGGACAGATGCACTTTTATGATGGATAGATGCACTTTTATGATGGACAAATGCACTTTTATGATGGACAAATGCACTTTTATGATGGACAGATGCACTTATGATGGACAGATGCACTTTTATGATGGACAGATGCACTTATCATGGATAGATTCACTTTTATGATGGACAGATGCACTTTTATGATGGATAGATGCACTTTTATGATGGACAAATGCACTTTTATGATGGACAAATGCACTTTTATGATGGACAGATGCACTTATGATGGACAGATGCACTTTTATAATGGATAGATGCACTTTTATGATGGATAGATGCACTTTTATGATGGACAGATGCACTTTTATGATGGACAGATGCACTTTTATGATGGACAGATGCACTTATGATGGACAGATGCACTTTTATAATGGATAGATGCACTTTTATAATGGATAGATTCACTTTTATGATGGATAGATGTACTTTTATGATGGATAGATGCACTTTTATGATGGACAAATGCACTTTTATGATGGATAGATGCACTTTTATGATGGACAAATGCACTTATGATGGACAGGTTCACTTTTATGATGGACAGATGCACTTATCATGGATAGATTCACTTTTATGATGGACAGATGCACTTTTATGATGGATAGATGCACTTTTATGATGGACAAATGCACTTTTATGATGGACAAATGCCCTTTTATGATGGACAGATGCACTTATGATGGACAGATGCACTTTTATAATGGATAGATGCACTTTTATAATGGATAGATTCACTTTTATGATGGATAGATGTACTTTTATGATGGATAGATTCACTTTTATGATGGACAGATGCACTTTTATGATGGATAGATGCACTTTTATGATGGATAGATGCACTTTTATGATGGACAAATGCACTTTTATGATGGATAGATGCACTTTTATGATGGACAAATGCACTTATGATGGACAGGTGCACTTTTATGATGGACAGATGCACTTATCATGGATAGATTCACTTTTATGATGGACAGATGCACTTATGATGGATAGATTCACTTTTATGATGGACAGATGCACTTATCATGGATAGATTCACTTTTATGATGGACAGATGCACTTTTATGATGGATAGATGCACTTTTATGATGGACAAATGCACTTTTATGATGGACAAATGCACTTTTATGATGGACAGATGCACTTATGATGGACAGATGCACTTTTATAATGGATAGATGCACTTTTATGATGGATAGATGCACTTTTATGATGGACAGATGCACTTTTATGATGGACAGATGCACTTTTATGATGGACAGATGCACTTATGATGGACAGATGCACTTTTATAATGGATAGATGCACTTTTATAATGGATAGATTCACTTTTATGATGGATAGATGTACTTTTATGATGGATAGATGCACTTTTATGATGGACAAATGCACTTTTATGATGGATAGATGCACTTTTATGATGGACAAATGCACTTATGATGGACAGGTTCACTTTTATGATGGACAGATGCACTTATCATGGATAGATTCACTTTTATGATGGACAGATGCACTTTTATGATGGATAGATGCACTTTTATGATGGACAAATGCACTTTTATGATGGACAAATGCCCTTTTATGATGGACAGATGCACTTATGATGGACAGATGCACTTTTATAATGGATAGATGCACTTTTATAATGGATAGATTCACTTTTATGATGGATAGATGTACTTTTATGATGGATAGATTCACTTTTATGATGGACAGATGCACTTTTATGATGGATAGATGCACTTTTATGATGGATAGATGCACTTTTATGATGGACAAATGCACTTTTATGATGGATAGATGCACTTTTATGATGGACAAATGCACTTATGATGGACAGGTGCACTTTTATGATGGACAGATGCACTTATCATGGATAGATTCACTTTTATGATGGACAGATGCACTTATGATGGATAGATTCACTTTTATGATGGACAGATGCACTTATCATGGATAGATTCACTTTTATGATGGACAGATGCACTTTTATGATGGATAGATGCACTTTTATGATGGACAAATGCACTTTTATGATGGACAAATGCACTTTTATGATGGACAGATGCACTTATGATGGACAGATGCACTTTTATAATGGATAGATGCACTTTTATGATGGATAGATTCACTTTTATGATGGACAGATGCAATTTTATCATGAATAGATGCACTTTAATTGACTTCCAAAGACAGACACCCATTCACTGCCATTATAAAGCTCGGAAGAGCCAGGACATTTTTTAATATAACTCTGATTGTGTTCGTCTGAAAGAATAATGTCATACACACCTAGGATGGCTTCAGGGTGAGTAAATCATGGGCTAATGTTCATTTTTGGGTGAACTATCCCTTTAAGCTGGACTGTGATGTTATTTTCTTCTAGAATCACACTTTGTTGCATTATTTTCCTGTTATCTCTGTAAAGCTGCTTTGAAACACTCTGTATTGTATAAATAAAGCTGACTTGACTAGTTTGACGCTCTTCTCTGCAGTTGTCTACTCGTTTGCCGGCGCGTGTTCAGGGTTATCCGTGGCGCCTGGTCTACAGTACAGTCGTACACGGGACCAGCCTGAAAACCCTGTACAGGAACCTGACGGAGCTGGACTGCCCTGTGCTGATGGTCATCAAAGACATGGACAACCAGGTACACACACTCCTGTTACTGCTGTTGTTGTGCTGGGTGGTCTACCGGTTCATACCGAATAGAGTGCGGATCGGGCCGAATTTTTTTGTCCGAGCCCGGCCCACGTCCGACAGACCAGTAACCGAACCCGACCCGAGCCCGACAGGCATAAAGATATTTATGTCCGAGGCCGACAGTTAAAATCCCATTTTTTTTTCTCATACTAATGACACGTGTGCGTTTGTGTGGAAAGCCTGCTTTTATTAAGCAACTGTAGGAAGACATTCAGAAATGTCAGCAGGATGAGTGCATCAGCGCACGGAGAAACAAGCGCACTTAACGCAGGCGCGCATGCACGTGTTTCGTTGTCACGGCTACATAAACGCACACAGGAAGACAGATGTTATGGTAATATTTTACATGTATTTTAATTACAAAAACGAACGTTTGCATCACGTGAAAGCATCAGGCACATTGGCTACCAATATAATAAGCTGTTTTAAATTAAAAATGTTCAATGCCATATCGCGCTGATGTGACCGAGCCCGACCCGAACCCGAACATAATTTCTAAATATCTGTCCGAACCCGGCCCGGCCCGTCAGGTACCGACGGATCCCGTAATATACGGATCCCGGATATACCGCAATACCAGAGTATGTTGGGAACACTGTTTGAGTGGGTCTTTTCATTGTAACTAGAGTGGCCATTTCCATAACACCAAAAAGGACGACACTTTGCGGCATTTAGGCCGTGTGTCCACCAATGCGTTTTTTCACGCGCCTGCCGTATTTTTCCAATTGTTTTAAATGGGAGTGCCGCGTGTTTTAAATGGGAGTGCCGCGTTTTTTAAACGCCATGAGCGTAACGAGGCGCTGAGCGTTTCTTTCACGCTGAAGCGCTGAACCCCCGGCGTTTTTTACTGGTCACCGAGAGTTGAGGAATGTTCAACTTTGGGTAAAACGCAGCGCTCATCACTGTCACTTATTACCCATCCGTCCAATCACAGTGGAGGAGGGGCGGGGCTAACACCACACCGACCAACTGCCACAACATTCTTTCTGTACAACGACATCAACCAGCAGAGCTAACCGAACAACATGGATGATAAATAAATTTTTAGTATGAGACAAATTACCTGCAAAATCAGTTTTGTTACCTACACATTTCAGTTCTCAAAACTCCAGTCCGTAACTTTTTGGGGTTAAAAATTATCCAAAATAAATGAGCAAGTACATAACTAGCCAGTGTTTAAAACTCTCTGCTTGCCGTAGCTCGATTCAAAACGGTAAGCTTGTAATAATGTTTTTAACTCCAGTGGTACTGGTGGCATCTGTACACACACATCTGCGCACACACACATCTGCACACACACATCTGTACACACACATCTGCGCACACACACATCTGCACACACACTTCTGCGCACACACACATCTGCGCACACACACATCTGCACACACACATCTGTACACACACCTGCGCACACACACATCTGCACACACATATCTGTACACACACATCTGCGCACACATACATCTGCGCACACACACATCTGTACACACACATCTGCGCGCACACACATCTGCTCACACACACACATCTGCACACACACACATCTGCACACACACACCTCTGCGCGCACACACATCTGTACACATAAAGAAGAGTCTCGGCTAGTCGGCTATATTGCGTGTGAGGATGCTGGAGGTGGAGATTTATATCCTTTTCTCACAGCACTTGATATAATTAAACTTATTAATTTGATGGCGGATCCAGAAAGGTTCAAACGACGATCACCAGCGACAGCAGACTCGCCCGCTGTAACATGCAAAAGACTTCAGACTGAGAGTTTGGAAGAAGAGACTCCAACGGCCCATGCGAACACAAGGATGATATCGGAAGGACATTACATGTCGTCACGCAATGCTGACGTTGAACATTAACAATGTGAGAACAAAGTATAATTTGAATGGTTTGAGGTGATATGATAACCGATCGTTAGATTTAATCAGCGCGATTTACTGCAATGCTTTTTTTCAGTTAGTTGGTCAGAAGAACAAAAGTGGATGTTACTTGTTCAGACATTTTAGGGTGAAAATTCTTATGTTGGTCATACTTCCAAAAAGTATAATCTGTGATTGCGAACGCCAGTATCCACACCGGCGGCGACTGACACACACACACTCTCCTCAAACACTGTGTTCATCCGCGCTGTGCCGTGCCGAGGCACAACTCACGTAAAGTTGATAATTCCGCGAATGACTGCAATTGCAGATTTCGAACAGAGATGGCGACAAAGAGGAAAAACTGCGGACTGCAACTTTAACAAAGAAGTTGACCCTCTGCACGAATATAAACTCGTGCTCTTTTGTCCATTCCGGATTAAATGAGGTCTGACGTTCCGGCATGTTAACGTTATGATATGACGTAGCCGGCACGCGGAGGCTTGTTTACGTTTTTAACCAATGAGATATCAGATATTTATTTGACACCGCTCTAAGCCAATCATTTGTTTGACCAGAGATCTTGTAATTGCACCCTAATTGTAACTGTGGTGATGCACAACTGCGTGTGTTACTAAACGTGATGGTGAAGATGGAGAGGCTAAACTATAATTGATAGCTGTCATTCTATTGGTGTTTCCCATACATTGGTTCACGATATCAACACTGCCCGCCACAGATAGATTTTCCAAAAGGCTTTGACATCGTTGATTAAACATGAGAATTGCACGTTTCAATGTCAAAACGCGGCGCGGGTGTTTTTATATGAATGTATCTGAAGTGAACTGACGGTCTTTTCGAAGTTTCGATGTTATTTCTATTGAATCTTTCTATATCTTTCCTGATGAAGCAGCTTTTATGGGGAACGTTGCAATGTTTCTGCCGCTCCTACAGCGCCTCCTGCTGGCAGCTCTGTAAACAGCCTTAATGCAAACCTGAGTGAATATTGTAGAAAAAAATCCACACTAGTATTAATACATGACAGTAAAATAGGGCATTCTGAGTCAATCTAAAGCAGTATCTCTTCTCTCAATCAGTAGAAAATGTGGTTAACACCCAGTCATGCTTGAAAAAAAAAATACCATCATTTACTGTGAAGCCGGTATAATTTTGAAAAATACGGTGATATGGATTTTTGGTCATACCGCCCAGCGCTACGCTGTTGGTGTAAAACCGGGGAAAATGATGTCATGCTGAAAAACTCTTAATTTTCTCCTGCAGATTTTTGGAGCGTTTTCCACTCACCCTTTCCGAGTCAGTGAGCACTGTTATGGCACAGGAGAGACCTTCCTCTACAGCTTCTGCCCGGAGATCAAGGTGTGTTCCTACATAGGTTTTTAAGGACAAAATTAATGAAAAATGTCCTTGCAAGTGCCACATAGCGATGCCTTAACCTGGCAACCACCCAGAACACCGTAGCAATGCCTTAGCAACCACCCAGACTTCAAAAAACAGTTAAATAATGACACTCAACGTCCTTTATCTTCAGGTGTACCGCTGGACGGGTGAAAACTCCTACTTTGTGAAAGGAAACACGGATTCCCTTCAGATCGGAGGAGGAGGGTGAGTTCAGAAACATGCTAACCTGCCGTACATGCGTGCCTCTCGCCGCCTCCATGTTTAACACACGCTGTCCGCTTCCCAGGGGTCGTCTGGGCCTGTGGCTGGACGCCGACCTTTACCACGGCACCACCTCCAAGTGCTCCACCTTCAACAACCTGCCACTGTCCTCCAAACAGGACTTCACCATCCAGAACCTGGAGGTGTGGGCCTTCGAATGAGCCGACACGTACAAACGCGCACTGTGAGACACGCTTCTCCACGCCCACGGCATGACATACGGGCGTCGCTTTATCCCGCACTGTTCGAGGCTGTTTGTGCAAATCCAGTCACACTTGATGACGTTGTTTTAATAGTTTTCTCCTGGTCTGAGCTTCAGACTGAAGTGCAGAGAGAGAGCTTTAACCTCCGACGCCATCCCAGCATGCAATGTTCTCTAGAGACGTTCTCCTGCTGAAATATAACCAATATATAAACACATTTGTGTACGTGAACGGAGAGGAATCGTTTGACACTCGGGATGCCGAAGAACCGTATTCATTGGCCAAATCTGTTGCGTCAGGGTCAGTTGCTCAAATTGAAAATATATTTGTTTACATTCATGGCGATTTGATGCGTTTAGTTCATTCGGTGCGTTTTCATGTTTGTTTGACGAGAGTGCAAGTAAAAGGACGTCGTCCTGGAAATATGTACCACGAATACTTTCTTTTTGACCAAAGTGTTTTATTTGCCTCGTTCTCCAATGTTTTATATTGTTTTCTTTTTGTATTTGAGTTTTTTTATATTGAATGTGACGTATAATCATGTTCACTACGTGATGATTGTTTTACTGTTTTGTGATATTTTAGGGACCTTTCTAGTTCATTTAAAAGGGAAGCACTTGAAATAAAGAGATGCCAGTATTATTGTTGAACACTATTTCACTAGTAAACAAGTTGCTTCAGTTTCTAGCAAATCAGGTTCACCATTTCACTGTGGGTTTGTGTATGCAATCACTCACTGACCGATGTCACTTCCTGTTACGTCGGGACATCTTTGGAACGGCGTGAACAGATGCACGAGGTCTGATTGGTTGAATAGTTCTTTGGAAATGTCCCTCATTTCACTACTAGACAGCATCTGTGGGCATTAACTAACCGCGTTCATTCCAAAAGCGTATTATGTGATCCATGTAGGGAAAAAAATAAGTTTACTAGTGTTTCACTCTAAAAAGTGTTTCTGATTTCAAACACTGTCCAGTTGTGTATGGTAATCAGTGAATGTCATATTTATTGTGCATTTCTGTGTTTTAAAGTGAACCAAATAAATGCAATAAATGAAGAAATAAATGACTCATGCTTTGTTCATTTAAGGGGCAATTAATGTTAAAATGTATAATATTTAATACTTGCATACAGGTGAAACTCGAAAAATTAGAATATGGTGCAAAAGTTCATTTATTTCAGTAATTCAACTTAAAAGGTGAAACTAATATATTATATAGACTCATTACATGCAAAGTGAGATATTTCAAGCCTTTATTTGTTATAATTGTGATGATTATGGCTTACAGATATGAAAACCTTTTCACAATATTCTAATTTTGACTGGGGTTTTCATATCTGTAAGCCATAATCATCACAATTATAACAAATAAAGGCTTGAAATATCTCACTTTGCATGTAATGAGTCTATATAATATATTAGTTTCACCTTTTAAGTTGAATTACTGAAATAAATGAACTTTTGCACCATATTCTAATTTTTCGAGTTTCACCTGTAAATGGACACAGGATTCAATCTGTATGTCATAAAGAAATGTGACGATACACTCGAGCAAACTTCTGATTGAAGTAACACTTCACAATAACATAAGTTAATGCTTAACTAACATGAACCAAGAATGAACAATGTATGTTTAACAGCATTATTAACATACATTGGTTCATTGTTTAACTAATTACAGTTATGATGGTGTCACTGAAATCATGTTTTTATTTTTATTTTACTGTTGGTCATTTACTGTATATACTGTGCAATGAGCAGTATGTGGATATTTTATTCACATAACACAGAAAAACATACATTCATTTAAAACGATTTTGTCCCTGAGATTCTGTTAAATCAGTTTTACAACAGTGCAAGCAAAATAACATACAAAGCACAAAAATATAAACATTATTAATTAGACACAGCCACAGAAATATTTTTTGAGTAATATTTTCCATATATATATATATAATACTATAGTTATGTATTTTGTTTTGGAAGACCTGTAAAATGTTGTGACACACTTTGTATTAATGCATTAATTGCTACGTGGCTCTGCAACCGTAAACATGTTGTTTTTGGGTCATTAATATGAACTGCCAATTAAAAATTGGTGTATTTTACTTTGCCAGTACACAGTAAAACCTAGAAACGTCTTGTAACTCCTGAGGGGTCACTCTTGTATGAAGTTCCCATGCGTCTGGTGTCCGTTGATGGCAGGGAGATCTGGATGTGTGTAAATCTGCTCAGGGGTCAAAGGTGAAAGTTCATAGGTGCTTCTCATGTAACCGATGCCGCCCTGCTGGAGGAGGAGCATCATCTGCCGGGCGAACAGCGGCTCCACCTGAGGACAGCAGAAGAGAGCAGCGTCGGGTCGTGTGCAGGTGAACATTGCACATCAGTGTGAATTGAGAGGTCAAAGGTCACTACCTGAACGGTCAGGGGTCGCTTGTCTGCAGAGGGGTCACAGCTCTCGAAGAAAAGCTGCACGTAGAAACGCGGAGGAGGACGTGCATGCAGGAAATAACCCTGGAGTTCTGAATGAGTGAGTGAATATTGTATTAATAGTCATCATGAAATCAAAATTGATTCTTATTTTTTATGGAATATTGTAGTATTTATTATAAATGATTTGACATCAAATTCATGCATTCTTGTAATCTTGAATCATGAACTTCCTCTTGCAGCAACATCTCTTGTCTGATGATGAGGGCGGGGCAACCTGTCACTCACATGACATCAGCCAATAGCAAACCACAACCATCTAATCAAGCCCCGCCCACATTTGTTCTTGTTCCAGAAGCGTTTCACTCGATATACGAAAAGACTAGCGCAACTTCTGTTTCATGTAGACTTTAAATATGCCGTTTAGTTGTCGTCAGGGCAGCCTTTGTTATGGAAGCTTGTTTCTGCCACAGAATACAAAATTAAAAAGGTATTGCGACTTTATATTATGCAATTCTGACTTTATAACTCGCAATTGCGACTTTATATCACGAAGTTCTGACTTTTGTCTCACAATTGTGACTTTATATTATGCAATTCTGACTTTTGTCTCACAATTCTGACTTTATATTACGCAATTCGGACTTTATAACTCGCAATTGCGACTTTATATTACGCAATTCTGACTTTTGTCTCACAATTCTGACTTTATATTATGCAATTCTGACTTTATAACTTGCAATTGCGACTATATATTACGCAATTCTGACTTTTGTCTCACAATTCTGACTTTATAACTTGCAATTGCGACTTTATATTATGCAATTCTGACTTTATAACTCGCAATTGCGACTTTATATTACGCAATTCTGACTTTATAACTCGCAATTGCGACTTTATATTACGCAATTCTGACTTTTGTCTCACAATTCTGACTTTAACTTGCAATTGCGACTTTATATTATGCAATTCTGACTTTATAACTCGCAATTGCGACTTTATATTACGCAAATTCTGACTTTTGTCTCACAATTCTGACTTTATATTATGCAATTCTGACTTTATAACTTGCAATTGCGACTTTATATTACGCAATTCTGACTTTATAACTCGCAATTGCGACTTTATATTACGCAATTCTGACTTTTGTCTTACAATTGTGACTTTATATTACGCAATTCTGACTTTTGTCTCACAATTCTGACTTTATATTACGCAATTCTGACTTTTGTCTCACAATTGTGACTATATTCTGCAATTCTGACTTTATAACTCGCAATTGCGACTATATATTACGCAATTCTGACTTTTGTCTCACAATTCTGACTTTATATTATGCAATTCTGACTTTATAACTTGCAATTGCGACTTTATATTAGGCAATTCTGACTTTATAACTCGCAATTGCGACTTTATATTACGCAATTCTGACTTTATAACTTGCAATTGCGACTTTATATTATGCAATTCTGACTTTATAACTCGCAATTGCGACTTTATATTACGCAATTCTGATTTTATAACTCACAATTGCGACTTTATATTACGCAATTCTGACTTTTGTCTCACAATTGTGACTATATTCTGCAATTCTGACTTTATAACTCGCAATCGCGACTATATATTACGCAATTCTGACTTTTGTCTCACAATTCTGACTTTATATTACGCAATTCTGACTTTATAACTCGCAATTGCGACTTTATATTATGCAATTCGACTTTCTAACTCGCAATTGCGACTTTATATTACGCAATTCTGACTTTATAACTCGCAATTGCGATTTTATATTACGCAATTCTGACTTTTGTCTCTCAATTGTGACTTTATATTCTGCAATTCTGACTTTGTAAGTCGCAATTGCGACTATATATTACGCAATTCTGACTTTTGTCTCACAATTCTGACTTTATATTATGCAATTCTGACTTTATAACTTGCAATTGCGACTTTATATTACGCAATTCTGACTTTATAACTCGCAATTGCGACTATATATTACGCAATTCTGACTTTTGTCTCACAATTGTGACTTTATATTATGCAATTCTGACTTTATAACTTGCAATTGCGACTTTATATTACGCAATTCTGACTTTATAACTCGCAATTGCGACTTTATATTACGCAATTCTGACTTTATAACTCGCAATTGCGACTTTATATTATGCAATTCTGACTTTATAACTCGCAATTGCGACTTTATATTACGCAATTCTGATTTTATAACTCACAATTGCGACTTTATATTACGCAATTCTGACTTTTGTCTCACAATTGTGACTATATTCTGCAATTCTGACTTTATAACTCGCAATCGCGACTATATATTACGCAATTCTGACTTTTGTCTCACAATTCTGACTTTATATTACGCAATTCTGACTTTATAACTCGCAATTGCGACTTTATATTATGCAATTCGACTTTCTAACTCGCAATTGCGACTTTATATTACGCAATTCTGACTTTATAACTCGCAATTGCGGTTTTATATTACGCAATTCTGACTTTTGTCTCTCAATTGTGACTTTATATTCTGCAATTCTGACTTTGTAACTCGCAATTGCGACTATATATTACGCAATTCTGACTTTTGTCTCACAATTCTGACTTTATATTATGCAATTCTGACTTTATAACTTGCAATTGCGACTTTATATTACGCAATTCTGACTTTATAACTCGCAATTGCGACTATATATTACGCAATTCTGACTTTTGTCTCACAATTGTGACTTTATATTATGCAATTCTGACTTTATAACTTGCAATTGCGACTTTATATTACGCAATTCTGACTTTATAACTCGCAATTGCGACTTTATATTACGCAATTCTGACTTTATAACTCGCAATTGCGACTTTATATCACGAAGTTCTGACTTTTGTCTCACAATTGTGACTTTATATTATGCAATTCTGACTTTTGTCTCACAATTCTGACTTTATATTACGCAATTCTGACTTTATAACTCGCAATTGCGACTTTATATTACGCAATTCTGACTTTTGTCTCACAATTCTGACTTTATATTATGCAATTCTGACTTTATAACTTGCAATTGCGACTATATATTACGCAATTCTGACTTTATAACTCGCAATTGCGACTTTATATTATGCAATTCTGACTTTATAACTTGCAATTGCGACTTTATATTACGCAATTCTGACTTTTGTCTCACAATTCTGACTTTATAACTTGCAATTGCGACTTTATATTATGCAATTCTGACTTTATAACTCGCAATTGCGACTTTATATTACGCAATTCTGACTTTATAACTCGCAATTGCGACTTTATATTACGCAATTCTGACTTTTGTCTCACAATTCTGACTTTAACTTGCAATTGCGACTTTATATTATGCAATTCTGACTTTATAACTCGCAATTGCGACTTTATATTACGCAAATTCTGACTTTTGTCTCACAATTCTGACTTTATATTATGCAATTCTGACTTTATAACTTGCAATTGCGACTTTATATTACGCAATTCTGACTTTATAACTCGCAATTGCGACTTTATATTACGCAATTCTGACTTTTGTCTTACAATTGTGACTTTATATTACGCAATTCTGACTTTTGTCTCACAATTCTGACTTTATATTACGCAATTCTGACTTTTGTCTCACAATTGTGACTATATTCTGCAATTCTGACTTTATAACTTGCAATTGCGACTTTATATTACGCAATTCTGACTTTATAACTCGCAATTGCGACTTTATATTACGCAATTCTGACTTTATAACTTGCAATTGCGACTTTATATTATGCAATTCTGACTTTATAACTCGCAATTGCGACTTTATATTACGCAATTCTGACTTTATAACTCACAATTGCGACTTTATATTACGCAATTCTGACTTTTGTCTCACAATTGTGACTATATTCTGCAATTCTGACTTTATAACTCGCAATCGCGACTATATATTACGCAATTCTGACTTTTGTCTCACAATTCTGACTTTATATTACGCAATTCTGACTTTATAACTCGCAATTGCGACTTTATATTATGCAATTCTGACTTTATAACTCGCAATTGCGACTTTATATTACACAATTCTGACTTTATAACTCGCAATTGCGACTTTATATTACGCAATTCTGACTTTTGTCTCTCAATTGTGACTTTATATTCTGCAATTCTGACTTTGTAACTCGCAATTGCGACTATATATTACGCAATTCTGACTTTTGTCTCACAATTCTGACTTTATATTATGCAATTCTGACTTTATAACTTGCAATTGCGACTTTATATTACGCAATTCTGACTTTATAACTCGCAATTGCGACTATATATTACGCAATTCTGACTTTTGTCTCACAATTGTGACTTTATATTATGCAATTCTGACTTTATAACTTGCAATTGCGACTTTATATTACGCAATTCTGACTTTATAACTCGCAATTGCGACTTTATATTACGCAATTCTGACTTTATAACTCACAATTGCGACTTTATATTATGCAATTCTGACTTTATAACTCGCAATTGCGACTTTATATTACGCAATTCTGACTTTATAACTCACAATTGCGACTTTATATTACGCAATTCTGACTTTTGTCTCACAATTCTGACTTTATATTATGCAATTCTGACTTTATAACTTGCAATTGCGACTATATTCTGCAATTCTGACTTTATAACTCGCAATTGCGACTATATATTACGCAATTCTGACTTTTGTCTCACAATTCTGACTTTATATTACGCAATTCTGACTTTATAACTCGCAATTGCGACTTTATATTACGCAATTCTGACTTTATAACTCGCAATTGCGACTTTATATTATGCAATTCTGACTTTATAACTCGCAATTGCGACTTTATATTACGCAATTCTGACTTTATAACTCGCAATTGCGACTTTATAACTCGCAATTCTGACTTTATAACACGCAATTGCAACTTTATATTACGCAATTCTGACTTTTGTCTCTCAATTGTGACTTTATATTCTGCAATTCTGACTTTATAACTCGCAATTGCGACTATATATTACGCAATTCTGACTTTTGTCTCACAATTCTGACTTTATATTATGCAATTCTGACTTTATAACTTGAAATTGCGACTATATATTACGCAATTCTGACTTTTGTCTCACAATTGTGACTTTATATTATGCAATTCTGACTTTATAACTTGCAATTGCGACTTTATATTACGCAATTCTCACTTTTGTCCCACAATTGTGACTTTATATCATGCAATTCTGACTTAATAATTTGCTACTCCGACTTTGTATCACGCCATTCTGACTTTATAACTCGCAAATGCAACTATTTATCTCACAATTCTGACTTTTTTCCCGCAATTTCGACTTTATATCACACTATTCTGATTTTATAACTTGCAATTGCAACTTTATATCTCACTGACTTTTGTCTCGCAATTGCGACTTTATATTACGCAATTCTGACTTTTGTCTCACAATTCTGACTTTATATTATGCAATTCTATTCAATCTTCGTCCCTCAGCTAAAATAAAATGATACTAAAACCACCAGTTGGTGGCGGCAAATCATTGTCTTAACGAGTTGAATCATTCAGTCAAACGATTCGTTCAAAACGGCTGATTCATTCAGGGACAAAGCAGACGTGACAGAAGCTGCGTCCCGATTCGAAGGTTCCTTCAAATGCTTCCTTTGTTTCCCGTGAAATGAAGGATACAACAGATGGATCCTTCGCTGCCTTGCCTACCCCAGAATGCACCCCGCAACAGTAACGACAGGATTTTTTTGAGAGAAATTGCCGAATTACACTTTTGAGCGTTAGTATTGGATTTCAGAATAGCAAGCGGAGGCCCCTTCTATTGTGAGGCAAAGTCAAATGAGTGAAACATAGCTGTCATGGCTGGTTCTAACCATATATATATTGAGTTGAGTGCGTGACGTCACCCGTAGTGTTTCTGAAGAGCATTTTTGAGGCCCAAAGTGGGCGGAGCCGGCCGTCGCCATCTTGGCCACGCGTCACTCCCGGATAAACGTAAATGTGCAGCGAGGCGGATTAGCTGAGGTGACGTGACGCTAACACACAGCAGACAAACGCTAGCAGTGACATCAGCGGCAATCCACCTGTCACTCAAGTGGCCACGCCCTTAATAATGCACAACTTTAAGGCTTAATATAATTTAAATGGATGAGTTATAAAGAAATTCACCCCCCTCACAGTCGTCATGAAGAGCAACATTAGCTATATAGACCAAAACCACTTTTTGCACCAGGCTGTAAACATGTTTTATTCTGCTGTAAAGTTGGGCATTTTAACATGGAGGTCTATGGGATTGACTCTGTTCTGCAGCCGGTCTCTAGTGGCCAGTCGATGAACTGCAGTTTAAGTCACTTCAGTGTTGGATTAAGTGAGAGACTTGAGGTTGCCGCTTGGTTCTTCTAACCTGTGAGGAAGATCTTTGTGTCCAGGACTTTGCTGGTCTGCTCCCTCTCTAGTTGACAGAGTTTGTCGCTCAGGTGTGTGTGTGTCGTGTCGCAGTACACCTGGCTCTGGCAGAAGGAGCGGGCGTACAGGCCATCGGGCGTCATCCAGAGCAGAACGCCTCCCTCCAGCGCTCCTCGCTCCGCCAGAGGAAGAGGAACCAGCTCGGGGCCGCCGGGGCTCCAGCTGTCAGGGGGAGGGGCCAGTCGACAGCCCTCGACACTCGTCACCGTGACGTCAGCGAACAGAGTCTCGCCGCTGAACACCGTCACCTGCAGACGCGGGTCTGGGAGACATTCAGAGACCAGAGAGAACACGTGACCAAACAATGGAAAACAGAGATCATTTTCATTTGTAGGTAGTTGCTAGGATGTTGCTAGGGTGTTGCTAAGATGGTCTAAGTGGTTACTGGGACATTTGTAGGTGGTTGCTAGACAGTTGCTAAAATATTCTAAGTGGTTACTGGGGCATTTGTAGCTGGTTGCTAGGTGGTTGCTAAGATGTTCTAAGTGATTACTGGGTCATTTGTTGGTAGTTGCTAGGCTGTTGGTAGGTGGTTGCTAAGATGTTCTAAGTGGTTACTGTGAGATTTGTAGGTTGTTGCTAGGCTGTCGGTAGGTGGTTGCTAAGATGTTCTTAGTGGTTACTGGGGCATTTGTAGGTAGTTGATAGGTGGTTGCTAGGTGGTTGCTAAGATGTTCTTAGTGGTTACTGGGGCATTTGTAGGTAGTTGCTAGGTGGTTGCTAGGCTGTTGATAATATGTTCTCAGTGGTTACTGGGGCATTTGTAGGTAGTTGCTAGGTGGTTGCTAGGCTGTTGATAATATGTTCTCAGTGGTTACTGGGGCATTTGTAGGTAGTTGCTAGGTGGTTGCTAGGCTGTTGCAAAAATGTTCTCAGTGGTTACTGGGGCATTTGTAGGTAGTTGCTAAGCTGTTGCTAATATGTTCTCAGAGGTTACTGGGGCATTTGTT
>CM060610.1:2351468-2426468 GCA_030578255.1 Tiaroga cobitis
ATATACAGCAGGTCTAAAGGTGTTCACACTCTTAATAATGCCTGAATGCCATCGCATTATAAAATGCATTGATGTTAAATATCAAAAAAAGTGGCACTAAGGAAGATGCAAAACACACTTTACAAACAAAAACAGACGTCGCTACAGTTTGAAATGATACTTGGTCTAACTAATGAAATCCACACATTTATAAGCTTGAGTCATTTCAATTAGCAGCATGTACTTGAAATTGTATTATTTTGTTGCTTTCGAATTAAATATAGTTATTATATGGGAATCCACTGATCAACAAGTTCTACAAGAAACTCGATTCAACTCAGAAATTCATATCCTGGATAGTTTATACAAGCATTATTCGTGGAAATATCATTATCAGCTTAGACTGTGTATTTTTTAATTGAATTTCATTGAATTGTAATTGAATTTATTTTTAGTTTAAATACATTTTTTTATTTTATTTAATGTTATGTTATTTTGTTATGTTATGCTGTTATTATTTAATTTAATTTAATACAATTTAATTTAATTTTATGATGTTATCTTATTAATTAATTTAATTTAATGTTATTATTTATTTATTTATTTATTCATTTTTCCCATCTTATCTTATCATATCTTATTTAATTTAATTTAATTTTATCTTATCATTTAATTTAATTTAATTTTTTTATTTTTTATTCTTGACTCAAAAATGCAAACATTTTCCCAGAAATCTGTTGTGTTTTGTGGTTTTGATGGCCGGATATTCAAATGAATCCCGTCGTCTGCAAGCGAAGCACCTGTTAACTCGTCTTAACTCTAAACTCATAACTCTTAACTCATAACTACTCATAACTCTTAAATCTTAACTCATAACTACTTTTAACTCATAACTCTTAACTCATAACTACTCTTAAATCTTAACTCATAACTACTTTTAACTCATAACTCTTAACTCATAACTAGCCTACTCTTAAATCTTAACTCATAACTACTTTTAACTCATAACTCTTAACTCATAACTACTCTTAAATCTTAACTCATAACTACTTTTAACTCATAACTCTTAACTCATAACTAGCCTACTCTTAAATCTTAACTCATAACTACTTTTAACTCATAACTCTTAACTCATAACTACTCTTAAATCTTAACTCATAACTACTTTTAACTCATAACTCTTAACTCATAACTACTCTTAAATCTTAACTCATAACTACTCTTAAATCTTAACTCATAATACTCTTAAATCTTAAATCTTAACTCATAACTACTTTTAACTCATAACTCTTAACTCATAACTACTCTTAAATCTTAACTCATAACTACTCTTAAATCTTAACTCATAACTACTCTTAACTCTTAACTCATAACTACTCTTAACTCTTAACTCATAACTCTTAAATCTTAACTCATAACTACTCTTAACTCTTAACTCATAACTCTTAAATCTTAACTCATAACTACTCTTAACTCTTAACTCATAACTACTCTTAACTCTTAACTCATAACTCTTAAATCTTAACTCATAACTAGAGGTCTTCACAGTGCACCCGAGACCCGTCGACCCGGGACCCGTACGGGTTCGGGTCTATATTTTAAATGATCAGCCGGGTCCGGGTCGGGTCCGAATCTATTACTTCGGGTCCCGGGTCTGTTTAACATTGTGTGTAATACCCGTGCGATCAGAGTCATCGGACTCGATCAGAGTCAGAATGAGTCAGTCAGCACTGCTTGTGTTTTTTTGCAACTTGTAAAATTAGGTAAAGAAAAGAGTGAGCCAAAAAATAAAGAGCGATCTCACTCTCTCTCTCTCTCTCTCTCTGCCGTTAGAAGCAGAGCGCGCAGTCTCAAGCGCGTGTCATGTTTCTATGGCAACCAGAGCTTCCGCCAAACCGCGCTTTACATTTTTTCCCATTTTTATAATAATATAAATGAACCGTCTTGTTTAATCTTAAAGTTTTGGTGGTCAGATTCAGACTCAATGCAGAGCAGAGAGCACAGATATGATAGCAAATAAATAACGTTCAGCGGCAATGGCACTGAACGAGCAATCGTTATTATAGTTCAAAAGGGCAAACAGTTAAAGTTATTGTGTGAGTTAACTCGAGTCAGAATGTACATGTGCAAAGTTGCATTTGTCATCCATCACCGTGACATCAAGTGGACTTTTAAAGCTGAAATAATGAGTGGATTAAGCTTGGAATAACGAGAGAAATAACATGGATAGAACTTTCTTGTCGGTGGATTGTAACTTAATGCATCACAGTCAGTCAGGTAACGTTAACGTTACAAGGAAGTGAGACGACGCGGCTACTAAAATTAGGTAAGACAAAAAGTTTTATTTTTCGCAACTTGTGTGAAATAATATGTGACAATCGGGTCCAGTCGGGTTTGTGTCTTCCCGTCGGGTTCGGGTCCAGTTTTCAAATAATAGACGGGTCTAGGTCGGGTCCGGGCAGTACATTTATGGCATTTCTCGGATCTGCACGGGTCCGGGTCCAATTTTTGAAATAATAGACGGGTCCCGGTCGGTTCGGTGTAGCACATTACGGGTCTCTTCCGGTTCGGGCATGCATTTTTGGACCCGTGAAGACCTCTACTCATAACTACTCTTAAATCTTAAATCTTAACTCATAACTACTCTTAACTCTTAAATCTTAACTCATAGCTACTTTTAACTCATAACTCTTAACTCATAACTACTCTTAAATCTTAAATCTTAACTCATAACTACTCTTAACTCTTAAATCTTAACTCATAGCTACTTTTAACTCATAACTCTTAACTCATAACTACTCTTAAATCTTAACTCATAACTACTCTTAACTCTTAAATCTTAACTCATAACTACTCTTAACTCTTAAATCTTAACTCATAACTACTCTTAACTCATAACTCTTAACTCATAACTACTCTTAAATCTTAAATCTTAACTCATAACTACTCTTAACTCATAACTACTCTTAACTCATAACTCTTAACTCATAACTACTCTTAAATCTTAACTCATAACTACTCTTAACTCATAACTCTTAACTCATAACTACTCTTAACTCATAACTCTTAACTCATAACTACTCTTAAATCTTAAATCTTAACTCATAACTACTCTTAACTCTTAAATCTTAACTCATAGCTACTTTTAACTCATAACTCCTAACTCATAACTACTCTTAAATCTTAAATCTTAACTCATAACTACTCTTAACTCTTAAATCTTAACTCATAACTACTCTTAACTCTTAAATCTTAACTCATAACTACTCTTAACTCATAACTCTTAACTCATAACTACTTTAACTCTTAAATCTTAACTCATAACTACTCTTAAATCTTAAATCTTAACTCATAACTACTCTTAAATCTTAACTCATAACTACTCTTAACTCATAACTCTTAACTCATAACTACTCTTAAATCTTAACTCATAACTACTCTTAAATCTTAAATCTTAACTCATAACTACTCTTAAATCTTAACTCATAACTACTCTTAACTCATAACTCTTAACTCATAACTACTCTTAAATCTTAACTCATAGCTACTTTTAACTCATAACTCTTAACTCATAACTACTCTTAAATCTTAACTCATAACTACTCTTAAATCTTAAATCTTAACTCATAACTACTCTTAAATCTTAACTCATAACTACTCTTAACTCATAACTACTTTAACTCTTAAATCTTAACTCATAACTACTCTTAAATCTTAAATCTTAACTCATAACTACTCTTAAATCTTAACTCATAACTACTCTTAAATCTTAAATCTTAACTCATAACTACTCTTAAATCTTAACTCATAACTACTCTTAACTCTTAACTCATAACTACTCTTAAATCTTAAATCTTAACTCATAACTACTCTTAAATCTTAAATCTTAACTCATAACTACTCTTAAATCTTAACTCATAACTACTCTTAAATCTTAACTCATAACTACTCTTAACTCTTAACTCATAAGTACTCTTAACTCTTAACTCTTAACTCATAACAACTCTTAACTCTTAAATCTTAAATCTTAACTCATAACTACTCTTAACTCTTAACTCATAACAACTCTTAACTCTTAAATCTTAACTCATAACTACTCTTAACTCTTACCTCGTCTGTTCAGCACACACTCTTACAAAACTGTTAAGTCATGAAATTAAAGTCATTATGAGAATCTCACATCATGTTTCTTCACTGTTCATCTGTTTTCTATTTTGATTTGACCTTGAAATGTTTCAATAAGGGTCATCTATGAAATGCATATTTTCACAGACATGAAGAAAAAACTGAAGGATGGAATGAAATAATGGTGCAAAAAATAAAAAAAATTAACCTGAAATTTTAGAATGGTTTGTAAAATATTTGGATTATGATTTGAAAAGTGCTTTTCCGCCAAAGAAATTTAAATATAACCTGTTACTCATACGAGTAGACTGACCTGAAGGAACACAGTCAACTATTAATATCAGTGAGAGAAGCTTTACGTACCATATTTAACACTGTTTATATTTAACAATATTTACAGAATCAATTTTGTTTATTTCAACTTCATGCAGCTCCTGAGAAATCCTGTCTCGTTAAATCATAAACATGATGAGAACGGGTTTATTTACACACACTTAAACACACACTTTGATCTCAAGTGAAGCACAGAACACTGGATTTCCATAAAGTTTGATAAAGTAAAGCTCACGCGCTCGGAAAACACTTATTTTTTTCTTATACTTTTCTGTATTTGATTCATTTTAAGTATTAAAACCAACATCTATTTTGCTTTTCTCTTCCATATTGGATTTGAACTTGGATTGAAATCTTTGTATATGATGCCTTAATGCTTCTTATGCCTTTTATTTCTTATATTTTAGCCTTATACAGTATTTCAATTTTTTATTTGCAGAGCCCTTTATTTCTTCTATTGAATGCATGTTGTCGCCAGTCAGAAAGATGAAAGTTCTGAGAGATTGTAGACGTACAGATATGAATATCAGAGGAACATCCTTCAGAAAACATGACCAGCGTATGATCATAAATACAGACATTAATACAAACAACACACAGTACAGCCCTTCACCTGTACATGCACACAAACATAGAAACACATGAGCGCTTACACACTCTCACACACACTCACACACACTCACACACACACACACACACACACGCATTCACACACACACACACACACACACACACACACACACTCACACACACTCTCACACATGTACACACACACGCACTCTCACACACACACACACACACACTCACTCACACGCACACACACACACGCACTCACACACACTCATACACACGTACACACACACGCACTCACACACACATGCACTCACACACACACACACACACACACGCACTCACACATACACACACACACTCTCGCACGCACTCACACACACACACGTACTCTCACACGCACTCACACATGCACTCACACACACACACTCTCTCTCTCTCGCACTCACACACACACTCTGGCACGCACTCACACACCCATGAGAACGCCTTTGTTTCGATTGATGCTGTGACACTATATGAAACTGGCATGGTTGGCTAAAATGTGTATTTAAGAACATATATATTTTTTTCATTTCACATCTGAAGCCCTGCAGGAAACACAGTGTTTGTCGTTTACCAGCAGCCATTAGCACTGAAACCTCATGTTGCACCAAAAATGATAAAAATATAATATCAAATATCAGTTTAATTAATTAAATCCAATTTTTTATAAAAAATAAATAAATGGGTAAATCCATTACTTTTAAACAGAGCCTAAAATTATTTTTTTTGCCACATCTGCCAATATAGCCTAAAAAATATTTTTAACCAGCCATTGATTAATCCTTATTAAAGTTACAAAAGGTATTCAGAGAATTGAGTGATTGTTCGTTGTCTTTTGTTTGATTAATATTATAAACACAGACAGCCGCAGGAATATTACGCTGCTGTCACTTTAAGAGCGACCGCACGGATCTAATATACTGACACTTGTGTTTGTAATTTTCACATTGAAGCTGAGCAATATGTTCTGATTTTGACTCTCTGAACGCATTATCTACTTTTGCAGCTTATTTTGCTCCATCAACACTTTTGGAAAGCAAAGTAAAAACCCTTCCTTTCCACCTTGTCTATGTCTTTATTCTGACTTTCACACACACACACACACACACACACACACACACACACACACACACACACACACACACACACACATCTGTGCAAAACTCCTGTTAGAAAGTTACAAAACATGAGATAGAGATTCACTGTACTCGCACTTTCCTTTCCTCGCCTGAAAACAGGGAAAGTTCAATTTCACTTGCGGGATCTAGTGAAACACTCCACTTTCTCCGAGCACGAGTTTAGCTTCACATGACCATCAGTTTCACAGCGTTTGTTTTCAGAAAGAATGTTTTCTCAGATGATGACTGTAATGGTTAAGATGCTGTTTTGATGTCCTCGAGCAGAACGAGGACAATGAAGAAATGTGATTTATAGAAATCTGGGGATTTTTTTTCACTGGATGTTTTCTGGTAAAAATGTGCTTCTAATCAATTAGTGAAGTAACAGCATTAACTATAAGTCAGAAAGAGGAGAAATATTAGAATGGACGATCAAAATATATGAGCAGTTCTTCGTTTCTCCGTGTTCATCATCGGTTATGAGATTATGTGAGCATTTATATTCATAAAACCTAGTCATATAGGCTAGATGCTAACAGGGTTTGGGGGGTTTAATTTAACACCCGTGCACACCAGGCACAATAAAGATAACCATGATAACTATATTAGCGACCAACGACTGATAACGCTCAGTTTATTATATTCACGCTTCAGTTTTGTCGTCTGTCGCTTTAAATGCTCGAGCTCGTTAAAGCAGGATGGATTCTGATTGGCTGTCAATCCTTTTATGCGTCATCAGCTGAAAAATAAATAATTCTGAAAGTGATTCTACATCGTTCCTCTGTGTGGCTGTGCCGTTATCTATAGTCGTGGTCTTTTACATTTAAAACCACAGTTAATTCCCGTTCACACCAAGGATGAACTATAAAGATAACGATTTAGTTCTAAAATCGTTCTCAATATTAAAGAATAGCAGAGTTCACACCACAGCTATAACAATTACGGCACAGATAAAACGATATGTTTGAATCACGGAAGATTCCAGTTGATGAACGATACAAATGTTGACAGCCAATCAGAATCCATCCTGCTTTAAAGAGCTTGAACATTTAAAGTGACAGACACGCACGCTCTGACGTCGTCTGCTGGTGTGAATGCTAATAGTTATCTTTATCCTTATAATTGTCCTCTTTGTTGTGAACGGGCCTTTATACTGGGTCAAACAAGCTTTTTCATCGATTTCTACTTGAACAAGTGCACATGTGCACTTAAAGATACAGTTCACCCAAAAATGACAATTCTGTCATAATTTACTCACCTTAGGTGTTCCAAACCTGTATGAATTTCTTTCTTCTGCTGAACACAAAAGAAGATATTTTGAAAAATAGAAGTAACCAAGCAGTTTATGGACCCTATTGACTTCTATAGTATTTTTTCCCCCATACTAAGTCAATGGACCCTATCAACTGAGTAAATGAAGACAGAATTTTAATTTTTGTGTGAACTATCCCTTTAACCAGGTGAACTCTCACTAGTGCACCATCAGACCTGCCGCTACAAACCAAGCAATTGCAATGTCAACAGGTCGTGATGCTAAATGTGATAATTTCTGCCTGGCAACAGAGCCCTTTGCCCCCCCCTGTCCATAATCCAGCAACAGCTGCTGCCATATTCTTTCACACATGCCAAAAAAACACACACAGGCTTTTCTCATTTGAACTGAAAGAAAAACCGGAAAACCAGAGTTGCTAAAAGAGTTCAACACCTTGTCCCAAAAGCAAGAAACAGTAAATGTCCTAATCAAATATGGTGTGTTAGAGGAAGCCAAGGCCTGTTTACCCAGGACAGATGTTCTCAGGGCTGACTTTAGGGTTTGGCCTTGAATTAGGCCTTTAGAGACAGATTAAACACAATAAAAGCAAACCACATTAATATCAGACTTGCATTGGATGTCCAATGGGGTTTAAACTCAACATCAGGTGCACTGAAAAAAAAAAATTGTAGGATTTACTTAAATAAAAATCCTCATAACAATTTACACTAACACATTTTAAGTAAATTTTACTGCTCCTGCTCTGTACAACTTACCTGTTGTTATTATAGGTAAAATCTACTTACTATTCAAGTTAACATTCATGAAGTAATTAAGTAAATATTACTTTAATACAACTTAATTACTTAATTTCACATATAAAGTTAAGTAAATTGAACAAAATTATTTTTTTACACAAATGGGTAAAATCATTGAATTTTACCCATGCTTTTAAAATGTATGTTTTACTTGGAAACATTAAATAATACAATAGATCGTCTTTATGATAGAAATAGGACAACTCTCACCCGAACGCATAGACTTACTTGGTGCACACAATACAAAATGACGGTAATATTTCGATAGAAAGTATGAATGTGTCATTTTGAGTAGAAAAAAAATCTAAATATCACAAAATTACAAGTTACTAAACCTAACAACAAAAGAAATGATAAAACGGTGTAAATACATCTGGAAAACAGTGAAAAATCAACCTTATTAATTATTCATGCCCCAGTGCATGATGGGAACACCAGTATTAGAAAAGTTGAGTAGGTTTAACTTATTTTGATATCGTTGATATTTACGCTTTAATTTCTACACACTTGAATTGAGTATTAATATAAGATTTACTTTTTTTTTTATTCTTGTCTAAACAGTTTTTATGTAGAAATTACATTTGTTTTTTTCTGTAGCATTTACTCATTTTTATCAGTGATGGTTATTGATGAAAACTGTTTCATGCATTCTCAAAGAACAAGAGTTATTAAAACTAACTAAAGCTGAAAGCATGAAAATATTTTCATTACTTAAAATACATTTTTAATATACGTCAATGCCAAGGCAACATTTCTCATTTTATTTAGTTTAATGATATAAAACAACTCTACAAAAACTAGAAACCACAGCAGAATACACAACGTACAGGCATTGTGTTTTAATGAAATTAATCCCCCCCGCCCCAAATGATTATTTGCATATGAGTTATTATTAAACTATAAGTTAGTTTTATGAAGTGCAAACAGAACCTCATGAAAATCTGGGGTAACACTTTACAATAAGGTTCATTAGTTACCAAATCTGGGATATGACAGGAGATCATTCTTCTCTATGAGTTCATGTTTTCATGCATTATTATGAATTTTTAAGGTGCCAATTTGTAAAGAAAGACTATGCGCCTGCGCACATATATATATTCAAACGCACATATAGACTAAACACGCACTATCCCAGCAAGCAATATGCGTCATCTCACCGTCTAGGTTAACTATAGACCCGATATAGTCCGGCTATGAGTAACACTCTTCTAGCCGAAATAACCTTGAATTTGGTTACATGTCGTTTTGCCAAAATAACTTGCGAGATGTGTGATATTCCATCATGTAAGCAAAGTCAACAGTGATTACAGGTGTTTGGTTTCATTTCTTTGACATGCTCTAATTGATGACTAGTGTATTCTTGGGCGATGGTTTAGATTACATTTTCACTGACAGCCCAAACTTTACCTAGATCTAGCTTAGACGTCTGGTTTGTGTTTGGACGGCTATTAGACGTCTTTTAAACGCAAAAATGCTTGCTGGGATGCATGTACACGCCGTCAGCGTTTTAACAGATTCACGTTTTTTTAAGTTTACACAGAGATAACGTTTTTCAAAAATTTTGAAAACTTGGAACCTGTTTCAAAGTTTGTGTTCTCGAGCTCCAAACACTCTTGTCGTGCAAATGAACGGCCAGAACGCATTAAACGTTTTCTGTTTTCAGCGGCCCCTTAATAACCATCTTTGCAACAGAAGTGAATCAATCAAAACTAACGTTAGCTGGATTCTCGCTCACTTTATTCTAGAGCTGCTGTAAAGCCTAAACAACCTCTGTCACTTAAATTCCCTATTATAAAGCTGCTTTGAATCAATCTATAGTTAAAAGCGCTATATAAATGCAGGTGACATGACTTGACATTGCTGACGGTTGTACACATTAGAGATTGCGAGAATGTCAGAAAAATCCCCTTCAATTCCCCAGCTCAGGGTGCTGTACATGCACTCACACACACAGATGTAAACATTCCTCCGTCCTGTCCTTGAGTGATCAATCTCAGGGGACGCTGAGGGGCCAGAGACTCGACGAGGGACGCCCCCGCTCATCCCAGCACCTGCGGACCGAGCAGAACGCGTGTGTGTCGAGCACCAACACACACACACTGAGCAGATGATAGTTAGTGAAACCAGTGCAGACCAGCGTGACGCTGCGGGCTTGAGCCACTGGGAAGTGAAACACTCTTATCGACTTTTCCAGCTCTGCTTTCACAAGCGTGCATCAAAAACATTCATTTAAGACTTGCTCCAAATATACCGCACAACAAAAAGTGGTAACACTTCACAATAAGATGCATTAGTTAACATTATTAACTAACATGGAGCAATACATTTGTTGCTGTATTGTTGCTGAACCTTACTGTAAAGTGTTACCCAAAATTATTTTTTTACATTTACAGTGCCTATATAAAGTTAATAATTCATAGTGTTGTAATAACAATAATACACTAAAATCCATTTTAGATAAAATACTGTGATGTTTATATTATATATACATACAACACAAAAATATAGTTTTTTAAATGGCATACATCAGTCATTTCACAATTTCTAATATTGCACTATACCTACACCTAAGACATTACACAATGCCCTACACATTACGCATCTACCCTCACCCACACACACCAATAATTACTTATTGTTCAATCATTTAATTGCTAATAGAATTTATACCTGTTCAACTTAGGTTGGTACTGTATCTCCTTCCCAAGGACATCAGCTCATACTTCTTTTGAAGAATATGGCTTGGATCAACAATAATTTTAAGGCTCTGCTTCTTTATAGACCTCTTAAAAATCTCCTGAAGAGAAGATTTGGGCAATTATTTTTCCAGCTCTTCTAACAATATTTTGAAGTTGTGACCTAATTTTGATGGACAAGTTGCCAAACCATTTTGTGAAACGATAACATATAATAGATTCAATACAGTATAATCAAAATTATTCAACATTGCAAATCAGGTTTATTGGCAAAATTTACTTTCTGCTGTTTGCAATGAACAAATCAAACAAAAGTAATTTAGCTCTACACAACAAATGTTTCAAGTGGTTTCAAACTGAACATGCAACTTTTAATTATTTAAAATGATTCACCCCCCCTGAATTGAATCCCTCACAACAGGACACATCTGCAAAACATGTGTTGTCTCACTAATCAAGGGCTTCATTAGTTGCACCAGGTGTGCTTGAGCTAGAACACATGAAATATCCGAACTGGCGAGGTTTGTTGAGGGTCACGTTTGAAAGAATGGTTCAAAATGTTAAGAGAAGATTTCATCGCCCTTCCCAAACAAGGAACAGGATTTAAAAAGATAGCGAAGGCACTAAATGTTCCTCGAGACACAGTTGTTTGTGTTCTTTATTTTACAAAAGCACAATGTTTTGTTTTTATTGTGACTGTACACAAATAAAAAAATAGACCTTTACGGTTTCGGATTTTCTCTTACTCTTATCGTTATTGTATGACCATAAATGACAGAGTATTTTAAGAAGTTTCCACTGTTATAATAAGGGGGATAGTGGGCAGACAACGTCATCCTGATGTGCCAATCACCGGAGCTAAGCAGAAAAAGACTACAGGAGTGCAAAAACTAATCTCTGCCCAAGTTTTATTTTTCATTATTCTATTTATTAGTACTTTTATAACACAAGAGATGCTTTTCAGTTTTGTGGCTAATTGTGACCAAATACCTTTTGTTTTTTATCAGCCCATATGAAAAAATATGAGCTATGCAAGAGTGCATTTTGTTTAAGTCCCCATGTAGTCAATAATTGTATCCCTTAAAACTCATCTTTATATATATTATTACATGTATTATATATGCATATTTAAACGTTTTTTTACTTGGAAAAAAATATATATTCATGCCTTAAAATAGCTTGAATGTAGCTCTACACCCTTGCCTCATTTATACGCGGTTCTATGGATATGCAAATGAGCCCCGCCTCCACTCACTCACTCACTCAGCTCAGAGATCCACTGGTTGACGATCACACATTGATCTGATTAATTACAAGTACTAAAATACTAATTAATTACAAAAATACTCAGCAATGCTTTCGACTTATGAATTTACTCATGGTTTGTCTTAAAGCATATTAAAAACACCACAACAACATTAAAAGCTGGATTTTCACCACAGGGGGACTTATACTGTTTTGTGCTTATGATCTATGTTATACTGTAGATCATCATATCGTCCGGCCCTAAAACTTGTATAGTTTTTTGTCAGTGTTTATTTAAAAACATCCAATTATGCAGAATATAGTCTGTTCTGTAGCTTTTTGCAGTCTGTAAAAATATACAGTACCTCAGATTTCTGGTCAAATCTAGTTGTACAGTCAATCGCAAAGCTCTTTCCCGTTTTAGATGTGTTTTGTGTGTTTTTCACGGCATTCACGCTGAAAACAAATGCTGCCGCTCAGTCTTTTTGCCACTTGTGGGCGTGACCGCATTCACCCCGGCCGACGGTGACGTCATGCGCATACCCTCTATACCGCTAAGAGGAACAAACTGTAATGTGCACTACTGTCTGTTCAAAACAAATGAATAGAAACCCTCTCTCGTGTTCGTTGTCCATTTGTGTAGAATCTGCTGAAGGTGAAATCAAAGGACCGTCCTGAAACACATTCGCAGATTCGCTCGTTTCCCAGTGTTTAAACTTTAGGACAGGTGTTCATGTGTGTCTGCTCTTATGGTGACACTCGTTTACAGACAAACTGGACTCTTAATGTCCAGCGTCTTCAGAAGAGCTGCAATACAGAGACGCTTCTACGGGTAAAACCTCAGCTCGTGAGTTTATATGCGTGCGCGTGACCGCAGATGTTCTTCACGCCACGGTACTCTGAATCTCTTCTCATCTCTTGTACTGTTACAGTAAGTCTGTCTCCGGTAAGATGTCCGTGAATGGAGTGAATCTGCACTATCATCGCGCGGTTCTGCACTGCTGCCTGGAGCTTTAGGTCTGCATTACAGTATAAACAACAGTCTCACAGCATTACAGTATATAAACAACAGTCTCACAGCATTACAGTATATAAACAACAGTCTCACAGCATTACAGTATATAAACAACAGTCTCACAGCATTACAGTATATAAACAACAGTCTAACAGCATTACAGTATATAAACAACAGTCTACATCATGACAGTATATGAACAACAGTCTACATCATTACAGTATAAAACAACAGTCTAACAGCATTACAGTATATAAACAACATTCTACACCATTACAGTATATAAACAACAGTCTACATCATTACAGTATAAACAACAGTCTAACACCCATTACAGTATATAAACAACAGTCTAACACCATTACAGTATATAAACAACAGTCTACATCATTACAGTATAAACAACAGTCTAACACCCATTACAGTATATAAACAACAGTCTAACACCATTACAGTATATAAACAACAGTCTAACACCATTACAGTATATAAACAACAGTCTAATGAAAAAATTGCCTAATGAAAATTATATTATTGGCTGAAATTCTTTAATATTTGTTTATTTATTAAAAAAATTGCCATCAATAGAATTGAAAATTCTATTATTGGCTGAATTTGTTTTATGTTTATTGATTTATTAAAAAAATTGCCTCATGAAAAGGTCGAAATTCTATTATTGGCTGAAATTCTTTAATATTTATTTATTTATTCAAAAAATTGCCATTATGAAAATTCTATTATTGGCTGAAATTCTTTAATATTTATTTAAAAAATTGCCTCATGAAAAGGTCAAAATTCTATTTATTGGCTGAAATTCGTTAACATATACAGTATATATATAGTGTTATTATAGAGACGGCAGGAATATTAGCGCTGTCACTTTAAGAGCCGCACGGATCCGATACACTGATACACACGAGCACAGAGAACAGAGTCTCTCGCGCTTCAGTGGTTTAAAGTCACACTGAAATACTCAGGAATCGATAAGAGGAATTGAAATTTGAATTTTATAACAAGTATATATATATATAAAATATATATAAATTCTTTTATTTTAATTTTTTTTAGCCTCATTAAAAGGCTGAAAATCCTTAATATTTATTTATCTTTATTTTTTTGTTGCTATTTTATCATTTCTGACATCCTCATTTGACCCCTAAGCCACTATAAAAACTAACCGGACTGCCATATTGATAATCCCTTGTGCTCAAGCCTCATGTAAATGTGTGATGTCCTGCAGGCTCTGGGCTTCAGGCGTTTCTCTCTGTTGGGCTGGAGTGACGGTGGCATCACGGCTCTGATCTCGGCTTCGTTAAACCCTGAACTCATTAACCAGACGGTGGTTTGGGGCGCCAACGCTTACGTGTCTAAAGAAGACGTTCAGATCTATCAGGGTAAGATGAGAGAACATCAGAGGACAGTTTCATCATCATTAGGGTTGGGTATCGTTTCAATTATGACGATTGCGATTCTTATCGATTCCTAATTTCGATTCCATTAAGGTGAAAAAAAAGTAGACATCATTCACATTTAGTCTTATTGCAAAACATTAAATTGTAGCTGAATATCATGAACAAAAATCAACAGGCTAAAATACACAAGGAACTTATTTAAAAATACCATAGAAAAACAACTAGCCAAACTAATGTAAGTTTCAAGCATTATTAAAGACAAGTAAACACGCAGCAATTAAAAAAGAACAAATAAAAAATGAGCAATCGCAACAAATAGAAACAACTGAACAAAGATATGATTGAAATAAACAGTGTTTTAGATTTTCAGGAATTCAGGTTCACAAACTAATCAAATGTAAAATAACTGCACTTTATAAATGAAACATACATTACAGCAGTGGCAGTTCTACTTTGAATTAGACCCAGGGCGAGACCCCCTTCGAGCGCCCCCCCCTTCCCCAAAAAAAACAAAAAAACAACAACAACAACCCAACAAGTTAATAGACACAGTAAATAGAAACCAGTTAATAGATTACTCTAACTTTCAAGAGAGGAACCATGAGCGCATTGGTTACTGCCTTGAATTATATGCATGGCACACTTTAAGTTATGACTTGTTAAACTATACTTTGTCACGAAATGGAGTTTTTAAAATTGAAAGGGTCAGAGAGATGCTTATTTAGTAACACAATACTTAGGCTATCTCTTAAATAATTTCGAACAGCTCTCATATTAACAACTATCCAAACTGTTATAGACCTTAAAGGGTTAGTTCACCCAAAAGAACTGAACTGCAGTAGTTGATGGAGATCGCAATTCTCGCGCATGCGTCGTGGAAATCTCTTGAAGTCTCGTTTCAGGCCTACAAGGAAGAAAAGGAATAGTCGAATAAAGTCGTTATTTTTGTTTGTTTTTTCGCACAAAAAGTATTCTCGTCGCTTGATAAACTTATAGTTGAGCCACTGTTGCGACATGGAATATTTAAACATTTTCTTTAATGACTCTCTGGGCCGTCAGGATTCATTCCCTTAGGGAGCCTATGGAGGAGTGATCCAGCTGTCACATTTAATCATAAATATCTTCATTTGTGTTCCGAAGACGAACGAAGGTCTTACGGGGTTGGTACAGCATGGGGGTGAGTAATTAATGACTTAATTTTCATTTTTGGGTGAACTAACCCTTTAAATAGCTTTTGTAGTCCTATGTCACTCTTAAAATGTCAGAGAAAAGGACAGAATCAGAGATTATTTAGAAAATAGAAAATTGTACTTTGCATATTATATGCTACTGTAAAAACACATAATTAAAGTTGATTTAGTTGATCATTATGAAAATTATTTTCATTTCATGAATATAGTGACCAAAATGATCACATACACAGAATCTTGTTCAAAAAGCCCAATACACAATGAAATCAATTTACCAAGTTAATAACATTGAATATTTGTTTTAAAGGAGTGTCTTTTATGTTACCTACTAACATGCACACGTTCAAATAAACTTTAAAAAAAGGTTAACACAAAAAAAGGTTTTATAAAAAGATAAACCTCATATTTCAACATTTAAATCATCTCTATAAAAAGAATGAGTCAATATAGATATATTCCTGACATTTACGATGCACAGTAGCTTATCTTTTATTATTAATAGTAAAATTCGGACCAATTTTCCCATGGCTGTCGTTGCTATACAACCATGCACTGCGCTCTCCACAACGACAAAGAAGTTTTAGTAGCTAATGTTTTCCACCACAGAAAAACGCTTGCTGTAGCTCTGCTAAAAGATGTATTTAAGGAGAAGAGAAAAAACACCCAAGTGTTTGGGTGCACGTGCACTCCCATACTGAAAAGTTTATGAGCGCGCTTCCCGTGAGCGCATAATGAGCGCGCTTCCCGTGAGCGCATAATGAGCGCGCTTCCCGTGAGCGCATAATGAGCGCGCTTCCCGTGAGCGCATAATGAGCGCGCTTCCCGTGCGCCTCTTTGAAATAACGACCTCGAGCGCGCAAAAGACGCGATACGTGAACTAATCAGGAGACCCCCTTGACATCGCTTCTGTGCACGGCACCTTCTCAGCAAGCAGGGGCGCCATTGCCAATAATTGAATCGAAATGATAAAAAATAGAAAACCTTCGCAGCACAGAGGATTTTTTTAACTGCTCGTGCCGCCCCCCATGTGACATGAAGAAATACCTCGCCGGGCGACTGCCCGGTTCACCCGTGCCTAAAACCGCCACTGCATTACAGATATACACTGAACAAAAATATAAACGCAACACTGTTGTTTTTGCCCACATTTTTCATGAGGTGATCTCAAAGATGTACACAAAAGGCCTATTTCTCTCAAATATTGTTCACAAATCTGTCTAAAGCCTTATTCGCACGGGATTAGTACTATATGGGGACCTCTAGTCATTTGTAATAATTGCGGCGGTTGTCTGTGATCTTAATCCCATGCAAATCGGCCATGTCTGTAATTTGTAAAGTAAAAATTCCCCCGCAAATGACCCTCCATATTTCGCCGAACACCGAGGCCCTGTGGTTATATTAGTCCCGTGCGAATCGGCATCTCTGTGATTTGGTGGGAACGTATATATTTTTTTCAAGGTTTTTGTTTAATGCGCGCCTTTTTATCCATCTTTCAAGAAGAATGGAGGCTGTGTTGGAGTGTTTTGATAGTATATTGGGTGATGGGTCATGTCGCTATACACCAACTACACAATTTGCAGAAAGAGAAAGCTGAAAATCATCAGAAGAGCAAAAACAAAAAGAACGATTAGATGGAGATGAATGACATGCGGTAAGCAACATTATTCTGTTTATGATATATCATACAGCTACACCTATAATAACGACAAGCCATTTCCAAGCAATAGCCTATTGACATCATATCCGGGAGATAAGTCAGTAAATTTGACAATAATCACAGGCTTCGGTTATCCCGTGCGAATGCGCCACACGAAATTCAGATGTGGGGGGGGTAATTTCTAAATCACACATGGTCCCCAGATAGTACTAATCCCGTGTGAATAGGGCTTAAATCTGTGTTAGTGAGCACTTCTCCTCTGCTGAGATAATCCATCCACCTCACAGGTGTGGCGTATCAAGATCCTGATTAGACAGCATGATTATTGCACAGGTGTGCTTTAGGCTGTCCACAATAAACGGCCACTCTAAAATGTGCAGTGTTATGGATCCCCCCCCCCCCCCCCCCCCCCTCCTCTTCAATGGCTGTGCGAAGTTACTGGATATTGGCACGACCTGGAACACGCTGTCGTATACGCCGGTGCCCCCCCCCCCCAATACAGTAAAACGGCACATTTTAGAGTGGCCTTTTATTGTGGACAGCCTAAGGCACACCTGTGCAATAATCAAATGCTGTCTAATCAGCATCTTGATACGCCACACCTGTGAGGTGGACGGATTATCTCGGCAGAGGAGAAGTGCTCACTAACACAGATTTAGACAGATTTGTGAACAATATTTGAGAGAAATAGGCCTTTTGTGTACATAGAAAAAGTCTTCGATCTTTGAGTTCAGCTCATGAAAAATGGGGGCAAAAACAAAAGGGTTGCGTTCATAATTTTGTTCAGTGTAGTTACAAAAGTTATTCAGTGAAGAACGAGTGAGTTTTCTCTGTCTTCTGTCGTGTGATTAGTGTTATTATAGAGAAGGCAGGAATATTAGTGCTGTCACTTTAAGAGTCGCACGGATCCGATACACTGATACACACGAGCACAGAGAACAGAGTCTCTCGCGCTTCAGTGGTTTAAAGTCACACTGAAATACTCAAAGGAATCAATAACAGGAATCGAAATTTTAATTCTATAACAAGTATCCGATTCCAGACTCCTCATCAACAGACACTCTGATCCAAAGCAACTTACAAACGAGGAATATTATTTTTATACTAATATTATACTGTATAAATATTATTTTAGAGAAACACTACTTTATTGCTAAACTACTTTATTATAAATTATTGTTTTTAATTAATAAAGCTCAACTAAAATAATATCTTAAGCACTTTTATCCACTAAATCAAATGTCATTGTGGTTCAAATTCATCCCTTTTCTCTTTGCATTCTCATGATGATAATATAGTAATAATTATGGGTGTAACAATATATCGTGTCACAATATATCGCAATAGAAAAATGCAACAATATGTATCGTGGATAGTGACAATATATATTGTGTATAGTTCACCCAATATAAAAATTTCTGTGCAACTTGAAAAAAATTCAAGTTTACAGAGTTTTAGTGTCAGTACTACATTAAACTACTATATATAATGTTGATTATAATGTATAATAATGAAATGGGGGAATATTAGTGGGTCCTGATGATGCCAAATGTCTGTTGCCAGTAAAAAGTGCATTTATTTTAAATATATCTAGTCAGTGACAGAGTGCAAGTATATTAGTCTAAAATAATTCAGTATTTTCAGCTTCAGAATCATGAATATTGTTATTCTGGTGTCTCTATTTTCTGTGCTTTGGGTTTCAGCACCAAGTCCAAGACTGTTCATTTACACACACAATGCAAGATCAAATTTAGCATTTTAATCAACAGTACATTTTCTGTAAACCTTTTTTTTATATGTCTTGGAGTACCGCAATAATATCGTATTGTGATATGTATTGAATCGTGACATTAGGGAATCGTTACACCCCCAATAGATCATGAATATTTGACCCTGGATCCCAAACCCAGTCACATGATGTCGCACGGGTGTCTCTGTGGCAATAGCCAACAATACATTGTATGGGTCAAAATGATCGATTTTTGTTTTATGACAAAAATCATTAGGATATTAAGTAAAGATCATGTTCCATTAAGATATTTAGTAAATGTCCTACTGTATATAGGCCTATATATAAAACGTTTATTTTTGTGAGTGAATGCAGCACAACCGCCAACACAAATGCACAACTTTAAAAGCGATTTTCTCAATGTTTAGATTTTTTTGCCCCCTCAGATTTTCACATAGTTGTATCTCAGCCAAATATCATAACAACACACATCAGTGAAAAGCGTATTTATTCAGCTTTCAGATGGTGTATACATCTCAATATCAAAAAATGTACCCATGTGACTGGTTTTGTGGTCCCGGGTCACACATGTGTCTTCCTCATCAGGGAACATATGAAGTCCTGCCGCTGATCTCTTGTCCCACGCTGATCGTCCACAGGGCCAAAGACCCGATGATTCCCTCATCTCACCCGCAACACCTTCAGCAGAACATCAGCGGCTCGCGGTGAGACGCTTCACCCCTCATGTGCTCATGCTCACGAGTCGCATGCTTCTGACGGACTCTTGTGTTTCTCAGGCTACACGTGATGCCGGAGGGGAAGCACAACCTTCACCTGCGATATTCCTCCGAGTTTAACGCACTGGTGGAGGGGTTTCTGTCTCCGTGAGCAGATCCGGGCGCTCGGGGTTCAGTTACTGCGGGAAACGAGGACTGGAGACTTTTCTCTCGTGACTAAGGAGGTCATTAAACGATAACTGTGACCAGAGCCGGATTAAATAAAAGGACTACACTAGGCAGGCTGCATTTTTTGGGCCCCCCTCCACCTATGTTATTCATGAATTGAAATCTGAAATCTGTGACTTTTCTCTCGTGACTAAGGAGGTCATTAAACGATAACTGTGACTGAACATGCAATATCATTGACGAAAAATTACGAGATTAAAGTTAAATTCATTAAAAGGCTGAAATTCTTTAATATTTATTTATTTGAATGTTTCTGCCTCATTGAAAGGCTTAAATTCTATTATTGTTTGAAATTCTTTAATATTTATTTATTTTTATTTCATTATTTCTTCCTCATGAAAAGGCTAAAATTCTATTATTGTTTGAAATTCTTTAATATTTAATTATTTTATTGTTTCTGCCTCATTGAAAGGCTTAAATTCTACTATTGTTTGAAATTCTTTCATATTTATTTATTTTATTGTTTATGCCTCATTGAAAGGCTTGAATTCTATTATTGTTTGAAATTCTTTGATATTTATTTATTTTTATTTTATTATTTCTTCCCTGTGAAAAGGCTTAAATTCTATTATTGTCTGAAATTCTTTAATATTTATTTATTTGATTGTTTCTGCCTCATTGAAAGGCTTAAATTCTACTATTGTTTGAAATTCTTTCATATTTATTTATGTTATTGTTTATGCCTCATTGAAAGGCTTAAATTTGGTTATTGTTTGAAATTCTTTAATATTTATTTATTTTATTTTATTATTTCTTCCTTGTGAAAAGGCTTAAATTCTATTATTGTCTGAAATTCTTTAAGATTTATTTATTTTATTGTTTCTGCCTCATTGAAAGGCTTAAATTCTATTATTGTCTGAAATTCTTTCATTTTTATTTATTTTTACTTTATTATTTCTGCCTCATGAAAAGGCTAAAATTCTATTATTGTTTGAAATTCTTTAATATTTATTTATTTTATTGTTTATGCCTCATTGAAAGGCATTAATTCTATTATTGTTTGAAATTCTTTAATATTTATTTGTCTTTATTTTATTATTTCTTCCTTGTGAAAAGGCTTAAATTCTATTATTGTCTGAAATTCTTTAATATTTATTTATTTTTATTTTATTATTTCTGCCTCGTGAAAAGGCTACAATTCTATTATTGTTTGAAATTCTTTAATATTTATTTATTTTATTGTTTCTGCCTCATTGAAAGGCTTAAATTCTATTATTGTTTGAAATTATTTAATTTTTTATTATTTATTATTTCTTCCTCATGAAAAGGTTAAAATTCTATTATTATTTGAAATTCTTTAATATTTATTTATTTTGTTGTTTATGCCTCATTGAAAGGCTTAAATTTGGTTATTGTTTGAAATTCTTTAATATTTATTTATTTTTATTTCATTATTTCTTCCTCATGAACAGGCTAAAATTCTATTATTGTTTGAAATTCTTTAATATTTATTTATTTTTATTTCATTATTTCTTCCTCATGAAAAGGCTAAAATTCTATTATTGTTTGAAATGCTTTAATATTTATTTATTTTATTATTTCTTCTTCATGAAAAGGCTACAATTCTATTGTTTGAAATTTATTTATTTTTATTTTATTATTTCTGCCTCTTGAAAAGGCTAAAATTCTATTATTGTTTTAAATTCTTTTCTTTTATTATTATTTTAAATAAAATAAATTTATTTATTTTATTATTTCTTCTGCGTGAAAAGGCTTAAATTCTATTATTGTTTGAAATCCTTTAATATTTTTTTATTTTTATTTTATTATTTCTGCCTCATGAAAAGGCAAAAATTCTGTTTTTGAAGACGACAATAAGGTAATTAAACAATAGCTGAGACTAAATCAATATGCAACATCGTTGACGAAAAATTACAAGATTAAAATGTAGTTCTAAAAGTAAAACCTTTACCAAAATCTCTATTTATTTATGTGGAAAAAATATTACAGACTGTTTTAAACAAGCCTATACTTTGAGCGTTTAATGCTTGCGGTTGCCAGATGTCAAGAGTTTAAATCCCCCAATCAAAACTTTTCTGTTAAAATTATATATTTCATAGTGCTGTGCAATGATTAATCGTGATCAATCGCATCCAAAATAAGTGTGAGTTTACATAATATATGTGTGTGTACTGTGTATCATTATTTTGTATATATAAATACACACACACATGCATGTATATATTTAAAAAAAATTTGTTATTTTTATATAAAATATTCAAATTTATATATAATATAAATATACAGTATATACATGCAAATATTTCTTAAATATATACATGCATGTGTTTGTATGTATATATACAAAATAATTATACACCGTACACACACATATATTATGTAAACACAAACCTTTATTTCGGATATGATTAATTGTTGCCCAGCACTGGAAAAAAATGGAAGTCAATGGGGTCCATTAACTGTTTGGCTGCGGAAATTCTTTAAAATATCTTAATAATAATAATAAACTGTATTTTATATAGCGAATTTAAAGCAGCTTCTCAAGGCACTTTACACAATAAAAATACAGAGAAAAATAAATAATAATAAAAAACAAAAAAATACACTATATACAAAGAAATACAAAGCGTAAAAAAAAAAATAACACACTGGAATACAAAATAATTAAAACTATTAGGAAAAAAAGCGAACCTAAAAACGTACTTTTAACGTAAAATCCCTGACTGTTGTTTACGGCACTTTCCCGCCAGACCAGCAGGTGACGCAACAGGCCCGCGTCGCAACTTGTACGCAGATGTTTATGCACAAACAGCAATATTACCGAACATTACACACTAACTAACTAACACCCCTCCTTTAACGTAAAATCTCTGCTGGTTTTGTTAACGGACGCGTCCTCCAGACCGGCGGGTGTCGCTACAGTCTCTGTCGCTGAGCGGAACTGAGGAAGCGCGAGGCGCGCGTGTGTGTCAGATGTGTATGTGTGTTTACTTTCATTATGAGAGTTCTGCATGGTTTGATCGCTGTGTGAAGGCGGATCGGGATGGAGACTGTGGAGAACGGTGACTCCAGCACTCAGGCGTCTGTGCAGGGCATCACTGTTCATGATTTCTCAGAGAAGATCCTGGAGCAACTGGTTAATTTCCACGTGATGAAGCTGAACGGCGGGTTCTTCCTCTGGATCGGGTCCGGCCCGGTGCTGTCCAATCTGGCCGTGTCCATCGGGAGTAAATATGTGTGGCCTGCTTTATCTTCGACATTATCTTGTGTGTGTGTGTGTGTGTGTGTGTGTGTGAATGTATGTGTGTATATATATATATATATATATATATATATATATATATATATATATATATATATATATATATACACACACACACATTCACACACACGTACATGCATATATATATATATATATATATATATATATATATATATATATATATATATATATATTCACACACATACATATATATATATATATATATATATATTATATATGTGTGTGTGACTGTGTGTGCATATATATATGTATATATGTATATTTATATTTATGTGTGTGAATAATATATATATACACATGTGTGTGTGTATATATATATATATATATATATGTGTGTGTTGTGTGTGTGTGTGTGTGTATATATATATATATATATATATATATAAACTAATCAGAGAAAACATTTCAAATAAAAAATACACCCAAGAAATTACCTATATACACCCACATATATATATATATATATATATATATATATATATATATATATATATATACTGTATATGTGTGTGTTTGTATATATATATATATATATATATATATTAGAGATGCACCGATTACAATTTTCTAGGCCGATCCCGATTCCGATTTTTCCTTGAGTTTGACCTGCCGATACCGATTTTAGCCGATTCCGATTTTATTTTTTCAAACCACTTTACAGCACACAAATATTTATTTTCTATCTTCTCTTTAATAGAACATTTTGCATAGAACATTTTTTGAACAGATAATCGCTATAAAATAGAACTATATAAATGACTCCTAGTGTGGGAAATTCACACACATCTAAAGTGCAGTGTTATGGAAGAACCATTTCCTTTTCACATCCAATATCCAATAATTTTTTTTATATATTTAGCAAACTAAACTTCTGTATGAAAACAGGTAATGTCAATAAAATAACATATAAATAACAAATACAAATTCAATAAATATAGCCTTGCAGTATAAAGATATTTATCTCTCTCTCTCACACACACACACACACACACAGGCCTATTGCAATCACTTGTTGTATATCAATGGCAAGTTATATTTCTCAAACAGTTCTTCTCTCATCTGACACATGTCCAGCCAAGCTAGACAGGACAAGTGGAGCATGTGCAGGGAAACTATTAAATAATAATAAAAACAAGTTTAAATGGGTAAATTTTCTATAAATATTTTTGAGTCTTCATTTTCTTTCTGACATAGCCTAGCCTACTTCAGTTCTTGTTAAAACACACCAGACATGCAAATTCTTTGCATTTTGGGCACTTTTTGGATGAAATCATATTTATTTTGTCCATCAAAAGTGTGCTTTCACTTTAAATTGAGCGCAGCAAAAATATATTCGGCGCCGAAACCCGCGCTTCACTGTTGCTCACGCGGCGCTCCTGCTCGACGCTCACGCGCTGCTCCGGCTCGCCGTGTGAATGCACTCATTGATTAACATGCACGCCGAACAAAAAGGTTTCCTGCATGTGCGCGTTTCGTGTGCACGTGTGATGCTGATGTTGCGCGTTGTTAATCATGCGGCGCCCGAGTGCATTTGACCGGCATAAAATCGGATTATGTCAGACTGACCGGCCGGTTGCCGATCATGGCCGATCACGTGAAAACCGGCCGATTCCGGTCACCAGCCGATCAATCGGTGCATCTCTAATATATATATATATATGTGTGTGTGTGTGTGTGGGTGTATATAGGTAATTTCTTGGGTGTATTTTTTATTTGAAATGTTTTCTCTGATTAGTTTATATATATATATATATATAAACTAATCAGAGAAAACATTTCAAATAAAAAATACACCCTTATAAAGAAATGACCTATATATACACACACACACATATATATATAATTAGGCAATTTCTTTTATAAGGGTGTGTTATTGATGTGGTTCACATGTGACAGTAGCTCCCTCAGAGGTGTTTTCTGCAGCTCATATCGTGTATTTGCTGTTTTTCTCCCAGGATTCCTCGCCTCTGTCGACTCTGGTTCTGGGAGACACGTCGGACACGACCCCCAGCTCTCTCGCTCAGAGACTCAGTGAGAACACGCACACCGGTTACAATCCATCACACACGAGTCATGTGTAGGGCTGTCACTAACGGTCATTTCACCAATCGAGTAATCGGTCAATTATTTTGAAGATGAATCGAGCAATCTGGACATTTTTGTGGTAATAAAAATAGACCTAAGCAAACAATAGCTTTTAAAATGACCTAAATGCATATATAATAACAGTGATGCAATAATATTTAGTTCAAATAAAGTATCAAAAGCAAGTAATCATATGGTTTTATTGTACAACACTGTTAAATATTACATAATGTTATATACATAATATATACAATCATCTTATGTTAAATGTATTATGTATTAAAACGTATTGTTATTACACTTTACAGCATGATCAATCAAATCCTTGTTTAATATTGTCCAAACGACATTTAATTCAAATGTCCACTTAATCTTTAATATTTGGTTACTTCTTTACGATAGAAATGCGACAATAAAATAATAATATGACTGGACTATAACTCTCCTGACTGCTTTGTCGGATGGCGGATTATGATTGGTCAGATCGCTTGTCAATCAAACTCCCTGCGAAGGGTCAATTGTAGTCAAGGATTTTTTTAAATCTTGTCTCGTATTTATTTAATCGATGCATCATGACAGCCCTAGTCACGTGCAAAAGTGCAATGTAGGAAAACTCACCCAAATGCGGTGATGATCATCTAAAGGCTCATGGAAAACCTTAAATCTTCAATTGTCCAGTGAAGTAAAGTGTAAATCTTTCTGCGGGAAGAATTGCCACTCCTGGCGTTCAACTAGTTTTCTAAGCATTTATTTTTCTCGATTTCTTTTCAGCAAAGAAGACAAAGAAGCAGGTGTTTGTAAGTTACAACTTGCCCATGACGAACTCAAATCTGGCACTGCTGGTGGAGGACAGGATCAAGAGGGAGATGGAGCTTCATCCCGACAAGTTTTAAACATTCAAACTGGGTTTTTTGTACATAGCTCAATAAATCTAAAGACAAAAAAATGTTCTGTCATAACGTGTGGTACTTTTCCGGTCGAGACAACAAATATGTGGGTTTTAGCATAAAATAACCTGTTAAAAACTGATCTGGTATTTTCTTATTTTTAATGTAAGCAGAAAATATGAGGGAGTTTTTAAAGGGGCTGTTTGTAGAATTCAGAAACTCTTGCTATTAGGCGTTAAAGGGGTGGTATAATGCCCTTTTCACAAGATGTAAAATAAGTCTCTGATGTCCCCAGAGTGTGTGTGTGGAGTTTTAGCTCAAAATACCCTACAGGTATTTCTATATAGCACGTTAAAATTGTCACTTTTTGAGGGAGAGCAAAAACGCACTGTGTCCCTTTAAATGCAAATGAGCTGCTGCTCCCGGCGCAGGGGGCGGAGCTTCAACAGCTCGTGTCCTTTTACCTCACACACATTCAACTTAAAAGGTGAAACTAATATATAGACTCATTACATGCAAAGTGAGATATTTCAAGCCTTTATTTGTTATAATTTTGATGATTATGGCTTATAAGTCAAAATTAGAATATTGTGAAAAGGTTTTCGTATCTGTAAGACATAATAATCAAAATTATAACAAATAAAGGCTTGAAATATCTCACTTTGCATGTAATGAGTCTATATAATATATTAGTTTCAACTTTTAAGTTGAATTACTGAAATTTTGCACGATATTCTAATTTTTCGAGTTTCGCCTGTACATATTTAATTTCCAGGCCTCTTAAAAGGTTATGCAAGACAATACATTTTTCTGTTCTCTAATTAGAAATCACACAAACGCCAGAAAAGGTCATAGAAATGTATTGATCAGAAGGCGTGGGAACCCTGTTATTCAAATAAGAGCAACAAAAAATACTGTATTAAAAATGGTATTTATTTACAAGTGCAATGTCTTAAAATGGACTATTAACATGTATGAAATTCTCATTTCAGCCTAATCGTCAAAATGAGAGTCAAATACAAAAAAATACGCTGATGATTTAAAATGTCGCACAAATGTATGTTTATGCACTCCATCTTTTGAGCGAATCTCATTAGTGTGTGTGTTCAGGTCATGTTTCAAGCCAAAAACAAAATTCATTTTTTTATTTTACTTTAGTCTATTTAAAATAACCTCTTTTTTTTTAAATAACAGCCTGCATTGCATTTTTAATTCATATTTTAATATATTTTTATTTATTTGTTACTAACCAGTTATACTTACAATTGTGCTTGACAATTTTAATAAATTTTTTTTTTTTTTTCACATTCAATTAATGAGAGTTTTTGGTCTTAAAAAATAGGTCTAATTTTCTGTCAGAAAAATATACTTTGTAATTTCTTTTAGATTTTTGGAGTGAAAAATGGCCTGGGCATGTTATTGTTTTTGTGAGATTCACTCATATGTGCTTTTTTTTCCCCCTCGAATGTGCTTTAATTTTTTTAAGTAGTGCGGAAACTCATACAGGACAGCAGCCGAATGCATATACACTAATCTTACAGAGATGTGAGTATTTTTGTTACTTATTACTCACTATTACTCCTGCCCTCGGGATGTGAAATGCCACGACTCATATTCAGAGATAAATATATATATCCCAGAAGCCTGTACACACACAATACCTGCAATCACAGTTTAAAACCTTGAAATGTTTCATTAATGTCCTGCTATAAATGTATTTTTTCCCGGTTTTTTTCTTAATTTGGTTCTATATTCAGTAGTTTGAGGATGAACAGGAGTTTTGCGATGTTCAAGTTACTCCACAGCTATTCTACACATTAATAATAATAATAATAATTGATAAATATACATGAAAACACTCAGCAGCCCTTCTAGTGGTTCTGCTCCACATCAACGGGAGTTCACATTGATGATTTGAGTAAATGTCATGAAAGCGCGTCTGGGTCACATTTCACTACAAAATCACAGGTAAAATAAATGATGCATTGTGACTTTATTTTCATTTCCCCTCCTCCTAAATATTATCACAATGCAAAATTAAATGACCATAATGCATCTGCACGTTATTCTTATTTTTATTATTCTTGATGATTGTCATTAAATTCTCATTACTACGTAGCGTATAACAAACATCAAGCCAGTACAATACTAGAATAGTACATTTTTCACATTAAATTAATCATACGGGAGGAAAACGTCACAATGCAAATGTGATTTTGATGTGCGACGCGACCCATGACACACACTTCCCACCACAGCAACTGTTCACCGGATGGAGGTTATCGAGTGTGTGAATGTTTACATGTTACGAACAGACCATTACGTTGTGCTGTTGTATTTTTTTAAGCCATCATCTGTCCAGTTGTGGTTCAGTTCAGATTCATCTGGCCGATTCATGATTGCTTCTCTAGTTTTAGTGCAAAACAGACAGACTAAAAAAACCTGACCATAGTGAGGTGCACACGAACATGACGGGCTTCATTCATGACACTGAGCAAAACTCATTTCTGTTGCGCTTAAAGGGATAGTTCACCCAAACATGTAAACTCTGTCAGTAATGACTCTCGCTCATGTTGTTCAACCCCGTCAGACTTTCGTTCATCTTCGGGACACAAATTAAGATATTTGTGATTAAATCTGAGAGCGGTCTCACTCCATAGGCTTCTATTGTAATTGAAACTTGCCGGAACAGAAAGTTATTAAAGACATCGTTAAAATAGTCCGAGTGACTACAGCGGCTCAACCTTAAGATTATCAAGCGACGAGAATACTTTCTGTGCGCAAAAAACACACAAAAATAACGACTTTATTCAACTATTCATCTTCTTCTCTGTGGGCCTCGAGTGAGTTCTCGTAGTGTAACAGCGCAGCGCTTCTGTACGTCACACACACACACACACACACACACGACCAGCGTCGGCCAATAGTGAGCCTGCGTGTGACGTACAGAAGCGCAGCGCTGTTACACTACGAGAACTCACTCGAGGCCCACAGAGAAGAAGATGAAGAGTTGAATAAAGTCGTTATTTTTGTGTGTTTTTTGCGCACAGAAAGTATTCTCGTCGCTTGATAATCTTAAGGTTGAGCCGCTGTAGTCACTCGGACTATTTTAACGATGTCTTTAATAACTTTCTGTTCCGGCAAGTTTCAATTACAATAGAAGCCTATGGAGGAGTGAGACCGCTCTCAGATTTAATCACAAATATCTTAATTTGTGTCCCGAAGATGAAAGAAAATGTCTTATGGGGTTGAACAACATGAGCGAGAGTCATTACTGACTGAGTTGTCATGTATGGGGTGAACTATCCCTTTAACAACCATTCCTATGAATGGAAAGCATTACAACCAGGGCTTGACGTTAACTTGTTCTGCTGTGGCTAGTGGTTTTCCAAAGGTACGAGCCACTCATCATTTCCACTGGCCACAGTTTTGACATTGCTACCATGGGGGAAAACTGCCATATTGATATTTTTAATATCATCTCATAATTTGGCAGCCGGTATATTAGGCTACTGTCACTTTAAGACCTGACGCACGGATTTTGGGCGGCAGTGGCTCAGTGGTTCGTGTAGGTTGTCTACAAACCGGAAGGTTGATGGTTCAATCCCTGGTTCCACCTGACCAAGTGTCGAGGTGTCCATGAGCAAGACACCTAACCCCAGCTGTGTGTGTGTGTGTGTGACACCTAACCCCAGCTGCTCCCGACGAGCTGGATGGCGCCCTGCACGGCTGACACCGCTGTCGGTGTATGAATGAGTGAGTGAATGGGTGAATGTGAGGCAAATTGTAAAGCGCTTTGGTGGCCATTGGGTCTGTGAAAGCGCTATATAAATGCAGTCCATTTACCATTTACCATCCATTATACTGTTTAGGGCTGTCAGTTTTGTGTGATTTCTGAGACAAGTGTTCATTGAATCGATTTTCCATGTCTAAAGACGTTTCCATTTTCAACACCAAATATCGGCAAATCCACGGACACCTAACAGGCATTAGGACGAGTGTAAAGAGGCGCTTGAGACGCACAAGTCAGCAATATTCCTGAGGATTTATTAGCGTGAAGTTTCTGCACAATGACAAACAGGAGCGCAACATTCAGGGATTGAGATTAACGCCCTCGACCCGCCAGATGCGGGTAAACATGATCTTTGGCGGGAAACGCTGTCGAATCACGAGCCAATCTGGCGTGTTTCTGTGTTTATTCACTTTGCTGGGGAAGTTCGTGTAAGACAAATCTGCACGGATTTAGTGCAAATACGCAACTCGTGATCCTCATGATATATTAAATACAGCGTATTGCAGAATCTGCGCATTTCTGGCTTATTGAACACACTGAACACACACACACACACGTCACTACGCAACAAATAACGGCGCGCTCGTTCACTTGCATTAAAGTAATAGCGAATATTAAAAAGCATTTTGTGAACAGAAAAGACATTGTTATTTTCCAACATCCTACATGTTCTGTGTGCTGTATTGATCTGTCCACCTAACACACATTTTTGGTAAAAATGCCGTTAAAATCGATTCCCTATTTTCGTTTTCGAAACTTGTGTTGGTTGGTCGATCGACTGTGCAATCGATTTTCGAACGTAAAGTGGCAGCCCTAGTTCTGTTTCTTTCTCAACGGTTTACATTCACTTAAACCATGATGTGAATACTCGCCAAGAACGGCATTTTGACATTATTTTGTGTGTATCTGACTGTTTAAGCGCAATAAGCAGTGAAAAAGAATATTTTTTAATACTGACACTTTGATGAGTAAAATGAGTCAGGAAAGAGTCAAATTATGCGCAATCCGTGCAATTCAAGCCCTGTAACACAAAATATATTCACTCGTGTCCTGAATGAGGCCCGTCGTTTCTTATCGTCGTCATTCTGTCCTCAATAAATACCAAACATTTACCAAACTTACAAAAAAGCACATTCAAATCAGTGAAACTCCTCCATGAGGTTGTTGTTCGGTGACGTTAAATTAGTGGCCGTTCGAAAAATAGAACTCCTTTCACTGAATGCAAGTTTAAAATAACATTTTCAGTTTCTTTTCTGCTGGTTAATGAGGCGTTTGACACTTTATCAGCACATCTGTCCGTCTCCAGACGCGGCTTTTAAAAAACCGAACGAATGAGAAACTTTCTTTTTCAATCGAACCGATCGCTCACGCTGTTCTCCGATTGGCCGCTCTTAGAAAATGCCGTCATGAAGTCCTCACGCCGTTGGGTGTACTGTTGCTAGGCACTGAGCCGTTGCCGGGGTTGACGACCTGGTGAAGGGGCGTGTCCTGAACGCGTGAGTATTCCCGGACCTCGGTTCTGGCCAGGAGGTGGTGCTGTTCTCCGGGGAGGATGGGCCTCCTCAGAAGCCCCTCCCCCTCAGCGATAGTCTCAGGCAGTGGTTGGCCAGCGGTTTCCGGTAGCAACGGTATGCAAATGATGCAGAGCAGCGTGCAGCAGGTGAGGATCACATGATGCAGGAAGAAACCCTTCTGATTGTGGAGCTCCATGAGCGGGGCTGTTAGCATGCCGAACCCTGCGCTCGCGAGGACCAGACCCACGCCTCCACCCCTGTTAAACCAAAAGACAGCGGTCAAAACACACATTCATCACGCCAGCGATCAGGTAATAGGGGTGTAACGAGACCCTAATGTCACGATTCAATACATATCACGATACGATATTATTGCGATACTCCAAGACATATGATAAAAGGTTTACAAAAAATGCACTGTTGATTAAAATGCTAACTGTGATATTGCATTGTGTGTGTAAATGAATAGTCCTGGACTTAGCACAGACAATAGAGACACCAGAATAACAATATTCATGATTCTGAAGCTGAAAATACTGAATTATTTTAGATCAACATATGCTTGATCTCTAGATATATTTAAAATAATGAAGTACTTTTTACTCGTAACAGACATCTGGCATTATCAGGAACCACAAATATTCCCCCATTGCATTATTATACATTATATTCAACATTATATATAGTAGTTTAATGTTGTACTGACACTAAAACTCTGAAAAAAAATGTTCAAGTTGCACAGAAATTTTCATTTTGTGTGAACTATACACAATGAATAGTAGAGTAGTTTGATTTCTAACATTATTCTCTCAACAGACATTAACATCGATAGTCTGGCGTTATAATGTATCTGCTTTTGGTGAACTGTGGAGTGGGTAAAACTGTTTTTAATGGCAGGCTAGCAGTTAGCGTTGACTCTCGCTAGCCTAGCACCGGCGAACTATGCAACTGGAACGACTGGATGAACATTTCTAATTCACACGAGGTCCCCAGATAACACTAATCCCGTGCGAATAGGGCTATAGTGCTCAGAAAAGCCAAACGGCTTGATCAATGAGAGTGTTTGGGCTTTTTTGAGGATAAAAAAAAAAAGAGTGAATGGATTTTCTTCTTTGTAGGGTGGTTGTGTAAATGCAAACACCATATAAAAGTGAATTGTGCATCCGATGAGCCCTTTACGAGTGATCTGACGGACAGACTGATCTGTGCTGACCTGATGACAGTCGGTGTGATCTCTGCGCAGTAAAAGATGCTGAGCGTGCTGACAGCGTGAGACGAGAACATGCCGATGATGGAGAACGCGTACGAGAAGCGCCGATTCAGGGTGTCTCGCAGAACTAGACAGACAAGAGAACAGTTCAGACAAGCCTTCTGACATTGAGCATGTTGTGAAATTATTAACATGCACAAAAATATGTACATATATCTTATAAAAATAGATGCATTCAAATCAATGTAACAATTTATGCCAACATGTTGTGATTTACTGTACACAGACATACATGCTCGTGTTTTGATAAAAAAACAAGTCATAACTGAGTTTTAACAAGAAAAATAATATGTACAGGTTAAACTCGAAAAATTAGAATATCGAGCAAAATTTCATGTATTTCAGTAATTCAACTTAAAAGGTGAAACTAATATATTATATAGACTCATTACATGCAAAGTGAGATATTTCAAGCCTTTATTTGTTATAATTGTGATGATTATGGCTTACAGATATGAAAACCCCAAAGTCAAAATTAGAATATTCACACAATTATAACAAATAAAGGCTTGAAATATTGCATGTAATGAGTCTATATAATATATTAGTTTCACCTTTTAAGTTGAATTACTGAAATAAATTACTTTGCACCATATTCAAATTTTTCGAGTTTCACCTGTATATAAAAATATAAAATATATGGAAGCCCATTTCTGCTAGTTTAAAGAGTAAAAACATAAATAAAAAAGGAAAATTGTGCGATTAAGTTTAACCCTCTGGTGCTGTTCACGTGTCGGAAAAAAATTACCACATTTTTTTTTATTTCTATTAAATTAATGTACTATATTTAAGTTTGATTTCATGGTACTAAATTATATGTATGCAGTAGTAATAATCTATTTATTCACTTTTTGAGCATAGACCTGAGAATGACTTCAACTGTGGTAAAACTTGCATGCTTTAAAGTGTGGTGGCTTTTAACAACAATTGAGAATATTTTGAATAATAAATTCATATGAATATCTGAACATGCAATATATCAAAAGAAAGAACAGAGGATCTCCTTTTAAACAACAACCCCAAAAAAGCTTTATTTTAGCTTCATGCATTCTTTTTTTTAATCAAAACTTGAATTTTTTCAATTTTTTTCAAGTTTAAATATAATAAAGAACATTATTATGTTTAATTTTAACCTAATGTTGAAAAAATAATGAATTTGTACACGGTGTTATTTCTAAAGGATTTAACGAGTTATATTGTTTTATTGTTTTTATATTTTGTATTTTCCTTGCAATGTTTTAAAGCTGTTTTTCTTTTTAAGGTAGACAATATTAAGATCTGTCCAGGGACAACGGATGAAAATGAGTCTTTTGGCTAATTCTGGTGCATTTGCAGTAATGCTAATTAATGTACACTGTCCCTGTCAAATAAATTAATCAAATTAAAAAAAAAATAATAATTGTGGGCAAGTTTCATAAAAAGCAACGTCGTGCGTCTGTTTCTTGTTTGCATCTGTATTTTGATCCGGAGATTCTGGACTCATCCCGAATGTGCGTAATAGCGCCCCCTACCATATAACAGTGAAAACACGGACAGCTGGAGAAGTCCGTCAATGGTGGGAAGACACTTGGCAGATTATTGCTAAAGTAAAAAGTTTTTACTTAAAAAAAGTCACGAAAAATGCACAAAAAAACACAATTTTCTTAATTTTATATATGAAATGTATATATATTTCCCGAAAAAATTTTACGCTAAAACGGTGAAAAAAAATCAAGGCCATTAATGTAAACATGTTGAGTTCCAAAGTTGAGGGTAATATCTCAAAAAATGAGCTTTCAGTCAGATTGTGTTTGGACGCAGTACCGAACGCTTCCACTAGAGATATCCGTTCCCCGTTCGCACAAACAGTGCGACTATTTGTTTTTCAGGACCATTTAACATTTTCAAATCATGTCCATGATTTTTTTTTTGTGTGCGAATCATTCCGATAAATAAAAAAACCCTCAAAATGTACAATTTTTTAGGTCAAAACTGACCGGAGAGCACAAGAGGGTAAAATACGTTTGAAATAGAGTATTTCTTCCTTTCCACAATGTCACTTTATTTTGAAAGTCGCAATTACCTTTTATATTTATTTATTTACTTACTAAAGTGAAAACAGGCTTCCATAATATACACTTAAGATACTTTATAACAGTGGTTCTCAACTGGGGTTTTTCCCAAGACCGAACATCAGTCACACACTCATCCTTCCCGGGTCATTTTGACCCGAAACTCATTTTTTATTTTAAAAATTGAGTGTTCATCGGAGGGGTCCAAGACGCCAGGACTTTTGACGCACTTGAATCACGAATACACGAAAGAAAAATCTATGGATTCGAGGAGTTTTGTGTAAAAAGTAACAAATCCTTCAATCGCGGGTCAATTGGAATGAATGGATGCGAGGAATGCTTCAGTTCACATAGAAAAAACTAAAAATTGCTCAAAATTCTAACCAAAAATGCTATAACTTTACCAAAAAATTATTTTATAATGTCTACATGTGTATCTGAATGCACACTGAAGAGAAACTGACTTTCGGACCCAGCGGAACAGCTCCTCTGCTCCATACAGAGCTATAAGCCCATCTAGAGTTATGAAATATCATCTGTTATTATTATTTTCCACAAGAGGTCAAAGACACCCAATGTAAGATATTTAGAGCTGAATTAAAAGGGTTATGCATGAAATTGTGAGTTATTTTGAATTTAAGTGGAAAGAATGTAAGGAATATGCTTAAATTACTACTTATTTATTGATCAAATCTAGTCATTTAAAAGTAAATAAAATTAAAAAAAATCTCCAAAAAAATAATTTAATTTAAAATAAAAAAATGTCTTCAAAATTAAATACTGATATGTATAAATGGGTTGTCTCTTGAATTGGATAAACTTGCAAGGCTCAACTGGGTTGTGTATTCATTGAATGTGTCACGCAACCTGTTTATGCTGGCTTATACCAAGAGATGAAAAACATTAAACATTTTGATAATAAAACCCAGCTTTTCCACACACAGTTGAGAACCACTGCTTTATAAAACAATGCATAATACTTTTTGATTAGTTTTACCTGCATCGTGCCGAAGACTGTACTTCCCGATCACTGTATTAGGAGGAAGAAGACACAGTGAGAGTACAAAACACAAGCAGTCTCTGTGTGTGTGTGTGTGTGTGTGTGTGTGTGTGTGTACGGTTGAGCAGGCCGAGCTGTAGCAGTGATGCTAACGCTGTGATGATCATAAATGTTAGTAGTGTGTGTGTGTGTGTGTGTGTGTGTGTGTGTACGTACGGTTCAGCAGGCCGAGCTGTAGCAGTGAGTGATGCTAACGCTGTGATGATCATGAATATTAGTAGTGTGTGTGTGTGTGTGTGTGTGTGTGTGTGTGTGTGTGTGTACGTACGGTTGAGCAGGCCGAGCTGTAGCAGTGATGCTAACGCTGTGATGATCATGAATGTTAGTAGTGTGTGTGTGTGTGTGTGTGTGTACGTACGGTTGAGCAGGCCGAGCTGTAGCAGTGATGCTAACACTGTGATGATCATGAATGTTAGTAGTGTGTGTGTGTGTGTGTGTGTGTGTGTGTGTACGTACGGTTGAGCAGGCCGAGCTGTAGCAGTGATGCTAACGCTGTGATGATCATGAATGTTAGTAGTGTGTGTGTGTGTGTGTGTGTGTGTGTGTGTGTACGTACGGTTGAGCAGGCCGAGCTGTAGCAGTGATGCTAACGCTGTGATGATCATGAATGTTAGTAGTGTGTGTGTGTGTGTGTGTGTGTGTGTACGGTTCAGCAGGCCGAGCTGTAGCAGTGATGCTAACGCTGTGATGATCATAAATGTTAGTAGTGTGTGTGTGTGTGTACGTACGGTTGAGCAGGTCGAGCTGTAGCAGTGATGCTAACGCTGTGATGATCATAAATGTTAGTAGTGTGTGTGTGTGTGTGTGTGTGTGTGTGTACGTACGGTTGAGCAGGTCGAGCTGTAGCAGTGATGCTAACTCTGTGATGATCCTGAATGTTAGTAGTGTGTGTGTGTGTGTGTGTGTGTGTGTACGTACGGTTGACCAGGTCGAGCTGTAGCAGTGATGCTAACGCTGTGATGATCATGAATGTTAGTAGTGTGTGTGTGTGTGCGTGTGTGTGTGTAAGTACGGTTGAGCAGGCCGAGCTGTAGCAGTGATGCTAACGCTGTGATGATCATGAATGTTAGTAGTGTGTGTGTGTGTGTGTGTGTGTACGTACGGTTGAGCAGGCCGAGCTGTAGCAGTGATGCTAACGCTGTGATGATCATGAATGTTAGTAGTGTGTGTGTGTGTGTGTGTGTGTACGTACGGTTGAGCAGGCCGAGCTGTAGCAGTGATGCTAACGCTGTGATGATCATGAATGTTAGTAGTGTGTGTGTGTGTGTGTGTGTGTACGTACGGTTGAGCAGGTCGAGCTGTAGCAGTGATGCTAACGCTGTGATGATCATGAATGTTAGTAGTGTGTGTGTGTGTGTGTGTGTACGTACGGTTGACCAGGTCGAGCTGTAGCAGTGATGCTAACGCTGTGATGATCATGAATGTTAGTAGTGTGTGTGTGTGTGCGTGTGTGTGTGTAAGTACGGTTGAGCAGGCCGAGCTGTAGCAGTGATGCTAACGCTGTGATGATCATGAATGTTAGTAGTGTGTGTGTGTGTGTGTGTGTACGTACGGTTGAGCAGGCCGAGCTGTAGCAGTGATGCTAACGCTGTGATGATCATGAATGTTAGAAGTCCTCCTCTCCTGCCGAATCCTCCCACCACCGGAAACACCAACACACTCGACGCGAACGCGATCGCCGCCACTGCATAATAGTGCAGATGAGACTCGCTTTCCTCCAGAACACTGCGAGCGAAACAGTGATGGATGCCGTAGCCCGTCAACCTGAGGAAGAAAGAACCATCGATTATGTGTTGAGATGAGAACGGACGAGCAATGATTAGCTCGCACTGAAAGCAGATCGCCAGCGCTTCTGTTCAGCAATGCAGAACCGCATCCTCCAGATCAGGGCTTTCAGGGGGAGTCCGGGGAACAGCTTAGAGACGTGGAAGATGAGTGTAAAAATGTGTGTGTGTGTGTGTGTATATATATACATACACTGTATGTAGTAATAATGCATTTTAAAATAAAATAAAAATAAATAAAAATAAATAAATGAATAGAATTGGATTAAAATACATAAATGAATATTTAAATTAAAATAAAACATTCAATTCAATTAAAATAAATAAATAAAAACGGATTAAAATTAAAATACATGAATTAGTAAAAATTCTATTAAAATAAATAAATTAAAATTCAATTAAAATAAAAAAATGAGAAATTTGAGTGCACTGCAGTTGCTGCCAATGCAAAACTGCATCCAGATCAGGGGTTTAAAGAGAGTCCGTGGAAGAGTTTAGAGACGTAAAAATGTACAAATATATACGTAATAATAAAGAAGATTCAAATAAATGAATAAAAACGGATTAAAATTAAACAACATAAATTAATGAAAATTTGATTAAAATAAAACTTAGAAATGTAGAAAAATAAGAAATGTAAAGAAATAATGAAGTAAAAAAAGTAAATAATAATAATAATAAATAAAATGAAAATAAATAAGTACTTTTAGGAGAAATAACAATTAGATTAAAACAAATACATACAAATTTATTTAAATAAATTAATAAAAAATAAATAAATAAGTTTAGAATAACTTACAATTAGAATTAAACACATTTATAAAAATGTTTTAAAATAAATAAACATTGGAAATAGAGAAGAAAGTGAACAGATGTAAAAAAAACTAAATTAAAATAAGTTTAGAATAAATATTAGTTAGATTAAAAATAAATAAAAAATAGATTAAAATGATACAAAAATTGTAATACATTAAAATGTAGAGAAGAAACAGTGTAAAGATGTAAAAAAAAAAAATAATAATAATAAGTAAAATTAGAATAAGGTTAGAGAATAAATAAATAAAATTAGTTTAAATTGAATAAACAATAGATATGTATCTAAAATATAGATTAAAATAAATACAAAAAAAAATGACTAAAATAAAAAAAAGTGTTTAAAATAAGTAAATGAATCTAACAAAAAAAAAAGGTAAGATTTGAAACTAAATATCTACCAAATTAGATTTGGGAATTAATTATAATAGTAATTTTTCCACAGTATAAATGGCTGTTTATGTTTTAGGAAGAGGGTCCCTGATGTGTGTGTGTGTGTGTGTGTGTGTGTGCGGCACATAAAGCATTGAAAACCCCTGATCTAGATGACAGAAAACAGATGAATAAGTTTATGATTATAAATCTGCGTGCCTTCCACGGGTGACTAGCATGAGCTTCTGTCGAGTGTGTGTGATCGCTCGATTATGGGGTGTGTTTGGTCTCGCAGGCTTCGAGACTCGGCCACTTACGAGTTCACACACAGCACTACGGTGTTCTTCCACAGGTTCCGGGTGCCGGTCAGTTGCGTTACGCACGACGTCTTTGGCTTCTGTTGCAGTTCTGTCTCCAGCTCTACAAAACCATCATCATCATCATCATCATCATCATCACATCATCATCATCGTCGTGTTGTTGATGGTTATGAAACCTCAAGGTAAAGCACACTGATCTCACTTCAACAACAGGTAACTCACCTGAGAGGATGCCGCTGGGGTCGGTTGCCGTGTCGACGCCGTTGCTATGGGCGATTCGGTACATTTGTCTCTTGGCTCTTTGGTAATGTTGAGTGGCCAACAACCAGCGCAGGGATTCGGGGAACATCCTGACACGAGAAGCAGGAGAAGCGCAGCGTTAGTTCTGTCTAACGTGAAGCCATCAAACCGCTTATCTTCCCGGTAACACTTACTTTACAATAACGTTCATTAGTTCATGTATTAACTAACATGAACTAACGTGTGTTACAGTATTGATTCAGCTTTGTTAATGTTAGTTAATAAAAATACAGCTTTTGTTCATGTTAGTATGTTAACAAATACAAGCTTTGATTGTAATAACGCATTACAGGTGAAACTCGAAAAATTAGAATATCGTGCAAAAGTTCATTTAGGTGACGCTAATATATTATATAGACTCATTACATGCAAAGTGAGATATTTCAAGCCTTTATTTGTTATAATTGTGATGATTATGGATCACAGCTTATGAAAACCCCAAAGTCAAAATTAGAATATTGTGAAAAGGTTTTCATATCTGTAAGCCATAATCATCACAATTATAACAAATAAAGGCTTGAAATATCTCACTTTGCATGTAATGAGTCTATATAATATATTAGTTTCACCTTTTAAGTTGAATTACTGAAATATATGAACTTTTGCACCATATTCGAATTTTTCGAGTTTCACCTGTAGTAAATGTTGAAATTAGTATTAACTAATATTAATCAATGCCGTAGAAGTATTGTTCATTCTTAGTTCATGTTAACTAATGTAGTTACTGTAACTAATGAACCTTATTGTAAAGCGTTACCGTCTTCTTTTCATGTGTTGTTTCAGGATGGTTACATTTGAAATAGATTATAGACTAGCATAAAAAAATAAATATGAAAATTACAGCAATTAATGCAAACGGTTACAGAAAACAAAACACTACTAAAGTATGTAGAGAAATTGTGGTCTGAAAATACATGCACAAAACAAAGTGGAATACAGTTCTGCATCTAGATATCAACTTTATCTTAAATTGAAATTCACCAAACCTAGTTATTACCCAGCTAGCAAATATAGCGGTGAGAATAAGACTAACACACACGCTTTAAAACTGTCCACTCATGCCAGCATGATGAAACTTAGTGTATTTATTAGTTTCCATATCAACACTATATAGAGAAAAAATGTGCCAAAATTAAAAAATCTTTGGAAGATATCACTGAACATTTATTTAACCATAGCAAAAGTTTATTTCTTATGTTATTTTTTTTTTTTTTATTAGACAAATCTGATGTTGTTTTTAATCTTATATCTGTTATTTAACAGTTGAGAGAGTTCTTTAATGCTGATGTAACAGCAGAACACACTCGCAGGGTTTAAACCCCCAGTTGTGCAGGCGGGGCATGTTGTCACACTGTGTTACAATTATAAGAATTATGATATTCTATTCTATACTTGAAATAAAAACCATATAATTGTACTAGACGTGTGTGAAATTAATGTGGGGAAAAATTAATTCTCCGAACCGGAAGTGGATTTACACAGATCGCTCTCCCCTGTGTTCTAACATCCTTTTGCCAATGTTGCCATTGAGTTATAAAACCGTTCCTTCTGAATGTTCTCGGAACGTTTAAACCGCCAGTTTTTTAAATGTAAAGGAAACATTCCATTTCATCATTCAAACTAATTCGGAATGTTACTTTTAAATGTTTGAATGAACATTCCGAAACAAGTAGCAACATTTAAAAACGCTACATCAAACTAAACGCTCAGGCAAAAACCTTCCATGAATGATAATAATAATAATAATAATAATAATTTATTGTCATTGCAGTGATACAACGACAGTGCAATTTCATGAAGTACAAGAGATCAACAATAGCATATTTTGTATATGATAATGATATTTTTGAAAATTATATTTTTAAAGCACACATTAATAAAGACCAGATAACTTTAAACAAGTGTTTTATTAATGTTACTGGAAGAACGTTTGCTCATAACTTTGAGAGAACCTTAATGTTCTGAGAACGTTCTACCTCATAAACTGGATTTTATTTCCACGCATTGCAGTCGGAAAATAAAAGTTTATTTTTTATTAAATAATAGTTTAGTTTTTTTGTGTTGCATGCACTGGTAGGAGAACCGAACTAGTGTGTCTGTGCTTTATGAGAGTCTTACCAGACGTACGGCAGCATGAGCACAAATGGAGCGATGATTACGATCTGAAGAATCTGCCAATCACGGCACAGAGCCGCCAAACCGGGCATCAGCATCTGCCCGCCCACGATGATCAGACTGGCGATCATGGTCATGGAGAAACGCCATTTGGGCAAACACAACTCAATCCCTGAGAGACGGAGAGATCACCACAGAATCAAAACACCACACTTCAAGGCATGAATTCATAAATGGACAATTTTTGTTCTTTATGGAATATCGTGCACATGATTATTTTTGTTAACTTCATGTTCCTCGTAATCTTGAATCAGAATAACTTCCCCTGCCTGCGAGGGCGGGGCAACCTGTCACTCACATGAGATCAGCCAATAGAGAGCCTAAGCCCCTCCCCTCCGCTTCCGGCTCATGGGACCTTATTTCGGAAAAAATATGTATGGTAGTCAATGGCGAGAGACAACTTATCTTTTTATTCCGTCTGAACTGTGCCCTGAATTACACATATGATGCTTGTCAATTTAAAAGATAATTATGAAAGTCAAGAAAGTCGCAGTTTGTCATAAAACAGAAGAGTAACATTTAGTTTTATGAGAAAATCGCTCAATGAACTACATCTCCCGGGAAGCGCAACAACGAGCGAGATCCGCTGCTCGTGTGTGTGCAGTCTGGTACAAAACACTCAGGCATGACGGCGTAACGTTACGATTATAACGCAAGACTATAGAAACAATGACAGACGTTAGCTTCAGTAAAGTTAGCTTCAGTAAAGTAAGCTTTAGTAAAGTTAGCTTCAGTAAGGTTAGCTTCAGTAAGGTTAGCTTCAGTAAGGTTAGCTTCAGTAAAGTTAGCTTCAGTAAAGTTAGCTTCAGTAAGGTTAGCTTCAGTAAAGTTAGCTTCAGTAAAGTAAGCTTTAGTAAAGTTAGCTTCAGTAAGGTTAGCTTCAGTAAAGTTAGCTTCAGTAAAGTAAGCTTCAGAAAAGTTAGCTTCAGTAAGGTTAGCTTCAGTAAAGTAAGCTTCAGTAAAGTTAGCTTCAGTAAGGTTAGCTTCAGTAAAGTTAGCTTCAGTAAGGTTAGCTTCAGTAAAGTTAGCTTCAGTAAAGTTAGCTTCAGTAAAGTTAGCTTCAGTAAAGTAAGCTTCAGTAAAGTTACCTTCAGTAAGGTTAGCTTCAGTAAAGTTAGCTTCAGTAAAGTTAGCTTCAGTAAAGTTAGCTTCAGTAAGGTTAGCTTCAGTAAAGTTAGCTTCAGTAAAGTTAGCTTCAGTAAAGTAAGCTTCAGTAAAGTTACCTTCAGTAAGGTTAGCTTCAGTAAAGTTAGCTTCAGTAAGGTTAGCTTCAGTAAAGTTAGCTTCAGTAAAGTTAGCTTCAGTAAAGTTAGCTTCAGTAAGGTTAGCTTCAGTAAAGTTAGCTTCAGTAAAGTTAGCTTCAGTAAAGTTACCTTCAGTAAGGTTAGCTTCAGTAAAGTTAGCTTCAGTAAAGTTAGCTTCAGTAAAGTTAGCTTCATTAAGTTAGCTTCAGTAAGGTTAGCTTCAGTAAAGTTAGCTTCAGTAAAGTTAGCTTCAGTAAAGTTAGCTTCAGTAAAGTTAGCTTCAGTAAAGTTAGCTTCAGTAAAGTTAGCTTCAGTAAAGTAAGCTTCAGTAAAGTTACCTTCAGTAAGGTTAGCTTCAGTAAAGTTAGCTTCAGTAAAGTTAGCTTCAGTAAGGTTAGCTTCAGTAAGGTTAGCTTCAGTAAGGTTAGCTTCAGTAAGGTTAGCTTCAGTAAGGTTAGCTTCAGTAAAGTTAGCTTCAGTAAGGTTAGCTTTAGTAAAGTTAGCTTCATTCATTGAGAGGAAATGTGCGCCTTTGGGGTTTGTAGTCTTTGTAATTACGTATTTTCACAGTCTTACACCTCAACAGTTTTACATCAAAATGCGACTTTCTTGACTTTAAAATGTATCTTTTAAATTGACGAACATCATATGTGTAATTCAGGGCACAATTCAAATGAAAATATTTGTTGTCTCTCGCCATTGACTAGCATACAATATTTTTCCGAAATAAGGTCCCATGGTGGTCGACCGGAAGGGGAGGGGCTTAGGCTCTCTATAGCAAAACACAACCATCCAATCAATTCCTCAAGAACAAAATCAAGCCCCGCCCACATTTGTTTTTGTTACAGACTCCGTTTCACTCGGATATACGTCACAATAGGGGAGAAAAGACCAGCACAACTTTTGTTTCACGCCGACTTTAAAAAAACAGGAGATCCATTCTATATTAGATTTTACATTCATATTTATATATAAATTTTTTTTATGTAGTAAATTGTATCTTTTTCATTACAAATGTGTAAAACACAAATATATGTAAATGTAAGGTTCAATAGAAATGACATTAAAGTATATTTTTGATTACTATAAATACTTCTTAGTACATTCTTCACAGACAATAAATTACGAAAAATTACATATAAAGATGTACTTAAAGAGACAGTTCACCCAAAAATGACAATTCTGCCGTCATTTACTCACCCTCAAGTTGTTCAAAACCTGTATAAATGTCTTTCTTTTATTGAACACAAAGGAAGATATTTAATAAAAAAAATTGACCCCATTGAATTCTATAGTATTTTTTTCATACTATGGAAGTCAATGGTGCCCCACAACTGTTTTCTTACTGTAACTTTTACTGTATTTCTGATCAAATTAAATGCAGCCTTTGTAATTGTCGAGAAGAGACCACAGTGTAACGTTATACTACAACATGTGTGTGTAACTCATTAATTTTGATCTTCAAGTTGTCCAAATAAACACTCAACAGATCAATGTGTCGTCATGAGTGGATATTAAACAAAGAAGATATGCTGGTTATTCTGAAGATGCATTTAAGAGTTTTGTCAATTTTTTCACCTGATTTCAGGCCAAACACCATAAAATATATTTTATGAAGGTGAAAATCTTATTAACGTTATGGCTCCCTTTTAAATCATTATGATATCCATTATAAACAAAAAGCTTTTGAGAAAATTGTGCGCTGTAAAGCATCAGACTTCAAATGTCATCGGAGTCTGAGCGAAGCAAAAAGTGGCTCCATTAAAGTAAATTAATGAACTGGCGATTGAACAAACACTCACTCACACACACACACACACCTCCCCTCGGCCTCTGTAAAAGCTACTTAATCAGCATCACTTAATGTCTGCTCATCAGAAAACCGCTTTCTAAAGCACACAGAGAATTAAACCGATCACATAAATTAAACCGTGTGCTTAAAGCAGAACCTGGGCTTACAGCGACGCTTTTACCCCCGAATCAAAAGAATATGCATGAAATTATATTTTGCATAAAGAAAAAAAAGACTACTTTAAAGCTTTATATGTCAGATATTTTAGTTCTTTATTTGTTTTTGCTATTCTTATTCTTAATGTATAATTAAATGTAGTATTTAATTGAATATTTTTAATTAAAAAATATAAATATACTAAAAAAAATTTTTTTACATGCAATCTGCAAGCAATCACATCATTACCACATGACACAATGATTGGCTTCTGATTGGCTCTGCTGATCCTTGAAAGATTAGAGAATCAAATTAAACTTGTAGGAAACCAATCAATTCATTTGCAAATTTATTTTAGACAGTCAGCACAACCACATACCCAACACAGCAAAACATGACACTCATATTCAAACATCACGGGTTAAGACAGTAACACACCTCCATGGAAAACAAGACAAGAGGGAAAAACAAAACACAAACAACGATCAGTATAAAAATAAAAATATATATTTTTATCAGTATAAGAGAAAAAAAACTAAAAAAAGCCATGATTTAAGCAGCATTTCGTCACTGGCAATCTATACTCAATTAATACAGTAACAATCAATCTTACAGGCGAAACTCGAAAAATTCGAATATCGTGCAAAAGTTAATTTATTTCAGAAATTCAACTTAAAAGGTGAAATTAATATATTATATAGACTCATTACATGCAAAGTGAGATATTTCAAGCCTTTATTTGTTATAATTGTGATGATTATGGATCACAGCTTATGAAAACCCCAAAGTCAAAATTAGAATATTGTGAAAAGGTTTTCATATCTGTAAGCCATAATCATCACAATTATAACAAATAAAGGCTTGAAATATCTCACTTTGCATGTAATGAGTCTATATAATGTATTAGTTTCACCTTTTAAGTTAAATTACTGAAATAAATTAACTTTTGCACCATATTCGAATTTTTCGAGTTTCACTTGTATACACTCCTCAAAAAAAATAACAGGTAAATAGAAGACTTGTTTTAAAGAAACCCGGCCTCGACCATTCTGACATGGCCAATTATACACCAAATTTGCATCTTTCATTTCTCTCAAAGCTGCTTGAGAAAGTGTTCGCTGCTCAACTTCAGAACTATTTGTCATCACACAACCTTTATGAATGCTTCCAGTCAGGTTTCTGCACTCTCCACAGCACCGCGACAGCACTTCTCTGCGTTGTAAATGATCTTCAACTCGGGCTCATCTGCACTTTGATTCTCCTTGACATCTCTGCTGCATTTGACACCATTTCTCACAGTATTCTCATCTCTCGACTCTCTTGCTCTTGGTATTTCTGGAACTGTCCTGTTCTGGTTCATTTCCTACTTGTCTGACCATCAGCTTTACATTTCTATCCGTCAGGCTAAGTCCACTTCGGCCCCGGTGTAACACGGTGTGCCACAGGGCTCTGTTCTTGGACCTTTACTCTTCATCATCTGCATGCCTCCCTTCTAGGGCTGTCACTTTTGTGAAAAAATCCTGTTCGATTTCTGAGACACAAGTGTTCATTGAATCGATTTTCCATGTCTAAAGACGTTTTCATTTTCAACACCAAATATCGGCAAATCCACGGACACCTAACAGGCATTAGGACGAGTGTAAAGAGGGCGCTTGAGACGCACAAGTCAGCAATATTCCTGATGATTTATTAGCGTGAAGTTTCTGCACAATGACAAACAGGAGCGCAACATTCAGGGATTGAGATTAACGCCCTCGAACCGCCAGATGCGGGTAAACATGAGCTTTGGCGGGAAACGCTGTCGAATCACGAGCCAATCTGGCGTGTTTCTGTTTATTCACTTTGCTGGGGAAGTTCGTGTAAGACAAATCTGCGCGGATTTAGTGCAAATACGCACCTCGTGATCCTCATGATATATTAAATACAGCGTATTGCAGAATCTGCGCATTTCTGGCTTATTGAACACACTGAACACACACACACACACAAGTCACTACGCAACAAATAACGGCGCGCTCGTTCACTTGCATTGAAGTAATAGCGAATATTAAAAAGCATTTGGTGAACAGAAAAGACATTGTTATTTTCCAACATCCTACATGTTCTGTGTGCTGTATTGATGTAGTGTAACAGCGCAGCGCTTCTGGGTTGTACGTCACACACACACACACATGACCAGCGTCGGCCAATAGTGAGCCTGCGTGTGACGTACAGAAGCGCTGCGCTGTTACACTACGAGAACTCACTCGAGGCCCAAAGAGAAGAAGATGAAGAGTTGAATAAAGTCGTTATTTTTGTGTGTTTTTTGCGCAAAGAAAGTATTCTCGTCGCTTGATAATCTTAAGGTTGAGCCGCTGTAGTCACTCGGACTATTTTAACGATGTCTTTAATAACTTTCTGTTCCGGCAAGTTTCAATTACAATAGAAGCCTATGGAGGAGTGAGACCGCTCTCAGATTTAAAGGGGTCATGACATGGTTTTTTGTTTTGTTTTATTATGTTCCCTTATGTGCAATTATAGTATAACTATAGTTTTTTGTACAAAAAAAATTAAAAAATGTAGTGATTTATGACCTTTTCCCACCCTGTTTCTCCCCCTCTGATTCAAACAGTCTGTTTTGGAGGTGTTTCCCCTTTAAGAGTTCAGTGTTAACGCCCATTGTTATGATTGGCTAATGCCAGTGCTGCTTATGCATAAATTATTAACGTATCACATGTAGGCTACACAATTCTCCGCCACGTGAAACTTCGGTCTTCCGATCTTTTACCATCGTGTCAATTCTCAATTGATTTTGATTCATATGCGCGAGGGAGAGAGAGAGAGAGAGAGGGAGAGCAAGACGGGGCGCGCTCTCTCTCTCTCTCTCTCTCTCTCTCTCTCTCTCTCTCTCTCTCTCTCTCTCTCTCTCTCTCTCTCTCTCTCTCTCTCTCTCTCTCTCTCTCTCTCTCTCTCTCTCTCAGTAACATGCGCCCTGTCACACTCATCTACATCACTCACCGAACAAATAAGGCTTTGGCGCGCTGCATATGCTGCAAATAAACTGCATCCAACTGCTTTCCCTGACGTCTGGATCGTTCGGCAGCATTCAAACATGTTGTTTGTCTACAGCCGGGAACAGCACATCTGCGTGGCATCGCAGTCATCTTGTAAACAGACCCCCTCGCTGCACGTCAACGCATGCGATGATGTCAAATGAGGCGTAGTTGTCCTGCGCTGGAGGCGGTCATATGCAAACGACTGTACGTCACTTCGTACCGTGACGTCACTAAGATCAAAGGATCTAGATCGAGCTGTATTTAGAGCTTGATTAAATAAATGGTTCGTTTATAATGGGAAGGACGTCTTAAGCTATGAAACTTGCAGGAGGTTTTAATGGTACAAAGACCTCTTAAATACCAAAAGATCAAGGCAAATTTGGTTTCTCATGTCATGACCCCTTTAATCACAAATATCTTAATTTGTGTCCCGAAGATGAACGAAAGTCTGACGGGGTTGAACAACATGAGGGAGAGTCATTACTGACAGAGTTGGGGTTGAACTATCCCTTTAATAAGCTCCAATATATCCAGGACTCGCAGTCGGGGCCTCACACATACCAAGAAATCCTCCCACATTACGGTACTCAGTTTTATGCAGATTACATTAGCTACGTTTCCTTGTGCAATACAAGGAACTTCTCATCATATTGAAAGCCCTTCATGGTCTCGCTCCCCTGTATATTTCTGACCTCATTCAATTATCTACACCCCTGCCTGCACTCCTGGGTCCTCTCAATCTGGGCTATATATACACACTGCCAGAGAAACTTAGGGATCGGTACGATTTTTTATGTTTTTAATAGAAGTCTCTTCTGCTCACCGAGCCTGCATTTATTTGATTAAAAATACAACAACAAAAAACAGAAATATTGTGAAATATTATTACAATTTAAAACAGTTCTATGTGAATATACAGTAAAGTGTAATTTATTCCTGTGATCAAAGCTGAATGTTCAGCATCATTACTCCAGTCTTCAGTGTCACATGATCCTTCACAAATCACTCTAATATGAGGATCTGATGCTCGAGAAACATTTATGATTATTATCAGTTGAAAACAGTTGTGTACAATTTTTTTCAGGATTCTTTGATGAATAGAAAGGTCAAAAGAGCAGCATTTATCTGAAATAGAAAGCATTTGTAACATTAAATGCTACCATTCAAAAGTTTGGGGTCAGTAAGAATTTTTATTTTATTTTTTGGGGGAAATAAATAAAAGAAATCAACACTTTTATTCATCAAGGATTAATTTAATTGATCAAAAGTTACAGTAAAGACATCTATAATGTTACAAAAGATTCTGTTTCACATAAATACTGCTCTTTTGACGTTTCTATTCATCAAAGAATCCTGAAATTTATTTTTACACAACTGTTTTCAACATTGATAATGAATGTTTCTTTAGCATAATATCATCATATTAGAGTGATTTCTAAAGGATCATGTGACACTGAAGACTGGAGTAATGATGCTGAACATTCAGCTTTGATGACTGGAATACATTATATAATCACATAGAAAACAGCTGTTTTAAATAGTAATAATATTTCACAATTTTTACTGTTTTCTTTGTATTTTAATCAAATAAATGCAGCCTTGGTGAGCAGAAGAGACTTCTTTTAAAAACATACAAAACCCAATCCAAATCTTTTGACTGGTAGTATATATATATAGTTGTAGAAACCTCAAGCAAAAGAAAGCGAAGAGAATCACACTCACTCAGGACATAAAGGGTCAGTCTGATGGCCGCCAGACAGAATCCTTCGAAGAAGCGCAGCGTGCTGAACATGGCCATATCCACGGAGAACGCCACGGCTAACCCGAACACCAGCACCGACAGCACCGACACCAGCAGAACTGGGATACGGCCCAACCTGACAGGGTTTACAGTTATGAATATATACAGGCAGGGCTTGACATTAACACCCGCCAAATGCGTGTGGCTTTCAGCGTTGGTGTGTAACGCAGTCACTAATAGCCACTTTGGGCGGGTTGAATTTTATATAGCTAATATACATTTTTCAATTGTAGATTTTTCAATACATATTGATACTGAAATATCTGAAACTCTTCCGCAGAATACGCTGATTTCACGCAGCCGCCATTTTGAAATCGAAAGCAAGGCTCCGGTGGGATAACCCCCGGAAGTACAGATAAACAACAATGCCTTGGACTACCAGCCGATTTACACTATTGGATGTTAATATCCAATATAGGATATGTATATAGTTCGTTCCTGCTTCTTTTTTTTTTACGCTCTGAATTATATATAAAAAAATAATTTTATTTGTAAATGAATTTCACTGTATATCGTCTAAAGTATGAAAGAAATGTATGTACATTTTTAGAATAACTAATTTTGACGTTAAACACAACAATACGCCATCGCATTCGCGACTCTCCTGTGTTTAAAGGCGGCACTTCCGGTTTACTTCCCACCGGAGCCTCGCTTTCGATGTCAAAATAACGGCTGCGTGAAATCACCGTATAGATACCAGCTAGAAAGACACCAGCTCTCGCTCTCTAATCTCTCCGACAGCGAGTTACACACCAACCCTTTACTCACTCGTTTAATTTGCTCCGGATGAATATTGTTGGTGTTACAGGGCTTGAATCTGGCGAGGGATTGTGTGTATTGAGCACAATTTTACTCGCACCCAAAGTGCAGCACATAAAGCATATCAGCTCTATAAAACAGTATAATGGGTCCGTGCGTCAGGTCTTAAAGTGACAGTAGCCTAATATACCGGCTGCCAAATTATTAGATGCTATTAAAAATATCTATAGTAGTTATTCCCCTATGGTATCGGTGTCCAAATTGTGGCCAGTGAAAACGCTGAGTGGCTCGTAACTTTTGGAAAACCACTCGCCACAGTGACAATGCAAAAAAGTTAATGTCAAGCCCTGTATACAGTCGGCCTATATATTAGGGCTGGGCAAAAAAAATCGATTCATATTGTTTTAAAATGTGGTCGATTCATAATCAATTCTCATCGATTCTTTCCCCATATTTATTTATCTATCTCCCAAAAGCCAGTATTAGTTTTCCTCCACTATTCATAGGCTTGCATGTTACATCTAATAATGTGAGAGTTTATGTGTGTTTTATCTTATACATAAAATAACCTGATCGTGTTTGATCAAGGCATGCGACTGTTCAGACTCGTCCAATTTTCAGCATTAATTTTTTCATCTTGCAACAAAATCCTGTCTATTCATTGTATGCATTTGAAATATAGAGTTGGGTTCTGTTTAAATGTACCTAAAATAAAATACAGGTTTGTGGCTCTTAATTTCATTTTTGTAATTAACCAGGTGAAACTTAAAGGTGAAACTCGAAAAATTAGAATATCGTGCAATTTATTTCAGTTCATTTAGTTTCAGTTCATAGTTCATTTATTTCAGTAATTCAACTTAAAAGGTGAAACTAATATATTATATAGACTCATTACATGCAAAGTGAGATATTTCAAGCCTTTATTTGTTATAATTGTGGGAATATTCTAATTTTGACTTTGGGGTTTTCATATCTGTAAGTCATAATCATCACAATTATAACAAATAAAAGCTTGAAATATCTCACTTTGCATGTAATGAGTCTATATAATATATTAGTTTCACCTTTTAAGTTGAATTACTGAAATAAATGAACTTTTGCACGATATTCAAATTTTTCGAGTTTCACCTGTACGTTCACTGTTCTTTTTTTATAAATATAGGATTTGTATTAAATCTATATTAAGTCGAAATCGGAAATCGAATTGAATTGAGAGCTTGCAAATGGGAATCGAATCGAATTGGAAACATCTGAATGGATAGCCTATAGTGTGTATACGACCGTAACCATCATAGATGCTGCATGCTGGGTAACGCACCAGTCTGCCATCGCTCCCATCAGCAAGTACCCGAAGATGGACCCGACCAACAGAGAGAACTTGGCGATGTGAACCTTCCACTCTCCGTCACACACCAGCGTCCACTGCAAACAAAACACACAGATCGAGACACAAACATCATATACATACAGCCGAACCAACATGTATTCACACCTTCAGCTTTTCACATCATCACAGTTTATTCGCTATAGTGGTGATGAAATATGAGCAGAACTCAAAAAAAAAATAAGTTTTGTCCGTCCTTCTGTTAGACTCTCACACATGAATTATGTTGAATATCTGTCAGCTGTTAAATTTAACTACACAATTAGATAATACCAGTTTAGCTCAACCAGTGACCAAGCAATGCTTCATGTTGTTCAGTGTGTGTGTAAAAAGAGCATTAGCAATTACAGAAAACACACTTCAGCAAAACATGATCAGCTCAAAGTGGAGGAATCATGTTTGGTGTAATATGTCACATTTGAATTTATTTAGCTCTCCTCACTCACATTAATGAACTATAGTGTCCTACATTAATTAATTAATATGAATCTTAGTTGATTATTGGCTATTAGAGCTGGTTTGGTTGCTGAGACAGAGACATATACATACACTAATATGCGATATCATATCGTATATCATGATGTAGTGGTAAGCCTGTATGAGTTGATATTACTCTTGCCGAGCTGTGATTCCTGAGAGATGAACGCATAGACGGATTTGCGCTTGTTTCATCTTTACTCTCACTCGTTCACTTCGCTCATTAGTGCGTAGAGATTATAGATAAGGTATTTGGCTTCGGGAACTCTGCTAATCTACTCCAGTAAAACAATTCTGGAGGATGACACACACACATTTTTTTTTGTGTGCTTCTGACGCCTATGATGTCACAATGCAACATCTTGATGCAAACTATAATTAATTTCTTGATATTGATTTCCAGATGGAAAACGATTGAGAAAACCCTACGTAAAAAAGTAAAACACAAACACAAGAAGGGCCTAAAATATCAAATGCATCCCGACTCGCTCCGCATTTAAAGGACATTGAAACGGGACAAATGTGATTATAAATTGACCGATGCACATAGAAGTGAGTAAAGATCCTCTGTCCTGCAGTGTGTGTGTGTGTGTCATCCTCAACAGCAAATGGCCCAGAACGCTTCATTAGCATTTGTTTACATGAATGAACCTCTTTAACACACACTCAGTAAAGATTAGACTTTCGCACACACACACACACACACAGTGACACTGACACACACACACAGTGACACACACATACACAGTGACACACACAGCTGCTTTGGAACAATCCATTGTTAAAAGCGCTATATAAATGAAGATGACTTGACTTGACACACACACACATACAGTGACACACACACACACACACAGCGATAAACACACACACACACACACACAGTGTGACACACACACACACACACACACAGTGACAGACACACACACAGTGACACACACATACAGTGACACACACACAGTGATACACACACAGTGATACACACACACACACTGACACTGAGAAGAACACTTAAACAGGAACGCTGTGCTGCACTTCTGTCAGACTCGTGGATAAACGACTGAGTTTGAAGGAAAGCGTGAGCATCTTCAGTGTGATGAAGCTCTGAAGGGCAGTGTGTGAGGTGATGTGACAGAAGCTTTTACAGGAGCTGGTCAGCACGAGAGAGAGAGAGAGAGAGAGAGAGAGAGAGAGAGAGAGACTGCATGTGACTCGCAGGACTGTGTTTGCAATCTGACTGTCTCTTTAAACACACATTACAGTTTTGGGGCCTCACAGAACACACTTGCACACGTTATCTGCTCCGGTCTGGTCTGGGTGTGACACTGAACTCTCGTCTGATATGCATGTGAAGAGATATGCTCTGTGACACTGCTGTTTACATGACTAACGTGATCAATGCAACCTTTCAGACACAATCTGCACGTGCATCGCAAGTGCTATCGGTCTGTGAGTTATTCATATTCAAATTGGAGGGAAAATATCAACTGAGTTTGTTAAATGTTTACAGATTTGATGTGCATTCAAGTGCATGTTCAGGTAGGCCACATATACAGGTGAAACTCGAAAAATTAGAATATGGTGCAAAAGTTCATTTATTTCAGTAATTCAACTTAAAAGCTGAAACTAATATATTATATAGACTCATTACATGCAAAGTGAGATATTTCAAGCCTTTATTTGTTATAATCGTGATGATTATGGCTTACAGATATGAAAACCTTTTCACAATATTCTAATTTTGACTTTGGGGTTTTCATATCTGTAATCCATAATCATCACAATTATAACAAAATAAAGGCTTGAAATATCTCACTTTGCATGTAATGAGTCTATATAATATATTAGTTTCAGCTTTTAAGTTGAATTACTGAAATAAATGAACTTTTGCACCATATTCTAATTTTTCGAGTTTCACTTGTATAACCATGCACCGTGATTTTCACCCCCAAAATTTAAAGTCTGCCATCATTTACCAGTTTACTGTCATGTTACTGTTTTGTTTGTCAATCCAGACCAATTTGTAAAGTCGATTCACTCATTTGCAGTGTATTAGCCAGTAAATTTCATAAAGTTACGCAAAGCTAATTTCCATTTCCTACAAATCATGCTTTGGTAGATTATAATTATTATATTAAAACATTTGATTATGAAACAAAAAGTTGAAATGATGTCACAAAATTCTAAATTAGGAGATAAAAAGTCATAATAATGACAAAAAGTTGACAGTTTTTGACTCTTTATGTCTTAATTATGACTTAGTATGTCAAAATTTGGACTTTTTATCTCCTAATCTGAGATTTTAAAAAAATATATTGAGATTTAAAGTCATAATAATGACAAAAAGTTGACAGTGTTTTTACTTTTTATGTCATGATTATGACTTAGCATGTTAAAATATTCTCTTTCTATCTCATTATGTCTTTTAATGTCATAATTAAGACATTTAATATGATTTCCCAAATAATGATTTTCTTATATGGCGGAATGTGCTTCCATTGTATGACAGACAGACCAAAAATTCAAGCTGTTATTTGCTGACAATCTGCTGTATTTTCACCCCAGTCCCCATTCACTCCCATTGTATAGAGAAGAACAGTGTCGTTTGGTTAAACGTCTTCTTTTGTGTTCCAATGAAGAAAGCAAGTCATGTTAGTATGGAAGGACGCGATGGTGATTAAATACGACAGCATTTTAATTTGAATTTTAAACGATGACGGAATAAAAAATAAAAATAAAATAAGAAATGAGGTGAACTATTCCTTTAAATGGTAGCTTTCCATCAAGCCGGAGGGAATCCTTTTTCCAAGGGCATCTATCAGTGGATCTTACCTTAGTGACCACATTCTGCTGCAGTCCCGACTGCAGCTCAAACCTCCACTCCGAGCACATACACGCCGTAACGAAGCCGTCCTCAGTGCCGTTCCCGATCAGATCCACGAATAAATCCCGCTCCGAGCCCGTCCCGTTCCCCGCGCGCACGCACTTCCTGTCCGGTTGACCGAGCAGAAAGTGATCGGAGAACTGGATGAACGAGATGAGGAACGCAGGGATCCACGTCAGAGCCACCAGGCGCCTCTGGTACCTCCCGAACCCCCCGAGGAACGGCAGAACCACCGTGTCCACCTGCGAGAGCCGCTTGTGCGGTTCGGACTGCGACACATTCCCGTTCTCCGCCGGTGCGTCGAGCCCGTCCAGCCGAACCGCATCCATTGCGCGTCGGTTTCAGGGTCTTTGTCTTAAAATCACACGCACACACACTGAGAGAAGTCTGAAGTCTGAACAGAACCCAGTCCGAATCCGAGCTTTGATAATCCAGTTGATGCGCAAGGGGCCCCATAAGGTCTTTGTCGAACCCGCTGGTCACAGCGCCATCGCCGGGCTGTAGAGACCCGGTGGTCTCGAACAGGTCCGCAGGTTACGCAGCTGATGCACAGGTGTGGCCCGTGTATCCATCATTGAATCCCGCTGAACTCACATCAGGGATGATGATGATGCTGAGCCCGTGAGCCGATCACATCCAACGCTCGCGCACTAGCTCATAAATAACCCCTATGTAAGCTAGTGAAGGCTTGGTTATAACGCGTCGCACGCCCGCGTGCATCGCACCGCATCCAAAATGCAAGATCCGCCCTCGTCGCGCGCACCGAGCTCTTCCATTGGCGCGCGCTGCCCTGTCCTCCAGTGAGTGTGTGTGTGTGTGTGTCTGTGTGTGTGTGTGTGTGTGTGTGTGATTGGACGAGGGTAACAAAGAGCCTTTGTGTGGCATCTGCCCCCCCATGAGCTCAGGGCAAAAACACTTCAGTGGGATCCAACCATCACTGCGCGCTTAACTTCAGCATTATCTTCAGTTTACTTCAAATACACAGATTACACAAAACATCACTCTTCAGTATTCAAGCATTAGCCTATATTATATTATATTATATTATATTATATTATATTATATTATATTATGTAATATTATATCATATTACATTACATTACATTATATAATATAATATAATATCATGTTATATTATATTATATTATATTATATTATATTATATTATATTATATTATATTATATTATATTATATTATATTACATTTTGATGTGCATTATACTGTACATTATCTTGCTAAATTAATAATTAAATAAATGGACCTGAAATATTGATTTGAGAAAAAGAATGCAATCAATGTTAAGGAATCATTATATTATATTATTTAATATTATATTATGTTGTGTTGTTATATTATAATATATTATATTATAATGTGCATCATATATACTGTGTTTTATTAAAAAAAAAAAAATTATTATAAGAAAAACATTTTATTATAGCCTATATATGTGCATCATATATAGGCTACACTGTACATTATCTTCCCAAATAATTAATTACTGCCATTCAATGGACATTTTTAATGGAAAAGTTTTTATTATGTGAGAAATGACTGCAGAGCATTTAGGACAAGTGCATCTTATTATATAATATTAAATTATCTTATATAATAATACATTTTGATGTGTATTATACTGTACATTATCTTGCAAAATGAATAATTAAATAAATGGACCTGAAATATTGATTTGAGTTCAAACAGTTTTATTATAAGAGAAAAAGAGTGCAATCAATGTTAAGGAATTATTCTATTCTATTCTATTCTATTCTATTCTATTCTATTCTATTCTATTCTATTCTATTAATGTCCATCATAAATAGGCTACTGTACATTATCTTGCCAAATAAATAATTATTGCCATTTAATGGACATTAAATATTGATTTTGAAAATGCTTTATTATGTGAGACGAGAATGCAGAGCATTAAGAAACAGTACATCGTATTATATTATATAAAGTTAAGCTATATAATATTGCATTTTAATGTATATTATACTGTACATTCTCTTGCAAAATAAATAATTTAATAAATGGACCTGAAATATGATCAATAAGTTATATAATCAATGATTTTTTTTAGTCAGTTTAATGTAATTTAAGTTGAAGTGACTTAAACATCCGAGTTGATTGTACATAAAATTATTATTTTTTTTATTTTATTTTTTTTTGCAGTGCAGTAAGGGAAATATCAGCATGTTCTGATTGGCTCAGGCCCGGCAGCATATGGCCTGGCAGCTCAACACACTCTTCTGGCCAAGAGCGTCTCAAAGCTTCTCCTGGAAGAGTGTGCTGTCCTTTCTCCTTCCAGACGAGGACACGTACGGTCAGCACGTCACTGGAGCTTTATCACAGGCAATTCATGCATCTGTCGGCATATTTATGTCTAGTAAAATATGAAATATCACCATAAAATATAATCATTAGCGTTTTAAACTATGATAATCTAAGCAAAGAATTTAAACAGAGCTTTCAAGCTACAACCACCAAACTCGGCTCAGACTTTTCTGACTTGGGTCGCTATTTCTTTTCTGATCCGACTTAGGAATTTCGTCAAACGGACGATCAAAACTACGAAAATCCCATAGACTTTCATTGAGGGGGGTCAAAACTCCTGTACAATAAGACTTATTGAGTATCAGCATCCTATGCTAAAACATGCTAGCAACATGCTAATCATGCTAGCAACATGCTAATCCATGCTAGCGTTGTGGTAACTCATGTTAGCAACCTGTTATAACATGCTAGCAATGTGGTAATCATGCTAACAACATGCTAGCAAAATGTTAATCATGCTAACATGATAAAACATGTTAGGAATGTGTTAAACCAATGCTAGCAAAATTATAGCAAGCTAGCAACATGTTAACAACATGTTAATAATGCTAACAACATGATAAAACATTCAAGCAATGTGTTAAAACATGCTAATCCATGCTAGCTTTGTGGTAAATCATGTTAACAACATTTTAAAGCATGCTACCAATGTGGTAAATCATGCTAACAAAATGCTAGCAACATGATAATCTTGTTAACAACATGATAAAACATGTTAGGAATGTGTTAAACCATGCTAGCAACATTTAAGCAGTGTGTTAACAATGCTGCCAACATGCTAAAACATTCAAGCAATGTGTTAAAACATGCTAGCAAAATGTTAATTATGCTAACAACATACTGAAAAATGCTATCAGTGTGTTAAATCATGATAGCAAAATGCTAATTAATACTACTAACATGTTAACATGTGAATTCATATTAGCAACATGTTAATTCATATTAGCAACATTTTAATTCATGTTAAAAACATGTTAAATAAGGCCAGCAACTTGCTAGCAGTGTGGTAAATAATGCTAGTAACATGTTAAAACAGGCTAACGATGTGTTAAATCATGTTAACAATGTGCTAATAATGTTTTAGCATTTTGCTAACATGATTTAGAATGCGGCTAACATTATGCTAGCATTATTTAGGACATTGCTAACATGTTTTAACATTTTGTTAGCAATGTGCTTATCATGCTAACAACATGTTAAAACATGTTAAATAATGCTAGCATAATGTTAGCATTCTAAATCATGTTACCAAAATGCTAAAACATGCTAACGTTGTGTTAAATCATGCAAAAATGTAAATTAATGCTAGCAGTGTGTTAATTCATGCTAGCAACATGCTAAAACATGCTAGCAGTGTGTTAAATCATGTTAGCAACAAGTCAATTCATGTTGACAATTTATTAAATCGTGCTATCTAAATGTTAACAGTGTGGTAATTAAAGCTAGCAGCATGTTAAAACATGTTAACCGACGTGTTAAATCATGGTAACAACATGTAAATCCATGCTAGCAATGTGTTAATCATGCTAGCAACATGCTAAAACATGTTAGTACATAGTAAAATGTACAAACTTAAATTTTTAAAGTTATTTTAAACTTACAGACAAGGCTTTGTCAAGTCAACATCAAAGTTTGTTGACAAACTTTACTCATCTAGTTGTAAATTATTAAATTATTGTTAAGATGGTATTCTTCTCAACCCTGGTCAGAATGGACCAATCACAGTCGTTTGCAATTTTAAAGAAATTCAGCAGCAACAGATTTTTTTATTTAGATATCAACTGGTGTGTTTTTTTTCTTCGTAGTGTAGAATTTGTATTTCATTTAAACAAAACCCAAATAGGGCTCAGCAAAAGATTGGGTTTTTAGAAGCTATTTGTTATGCTGTTGAAATGTTTTTGATCCTGTAACACATTATTTATTTGAGAACAATGCCTTATTTTATTTATTTATTCATTGTCAATCTGCATTTTGTTGATGCCTTGTCTGTTTTTTTTTTGTTTTTTTATTGCTGTTGTCTCCACGAGAGTTTGTAATAAACATTAATTAAAAAATAAAAAATTTTAAATTATAAATAAAAGATTGGGTTGTTTAACCCATAATGCGCATCCTGGTGGAAGATCTCATAGCAGGAAAACAGTAATTAGATAAAACTAGCAATCCCATTGCCCAGAAAAAAATTCAATTCAATTCAAATATACTCAACATAAAGTCGAAGGCCAAAGCATTTATAGAATAAAAATTGAACAGAGAAGAAATGCTGGTGTTTGCTTCCCCCTGGAGGCGCATGTCTGTAAGAGCATAATCCAAATCTGAGTTCATATTTAGTGACCAGCAGATGGCATTATTTGTTAAAACAACAACAACAACAACAACAACATGGCGCGAAACATCTACACGACGCTTCCGGTGGAGTCTGTCACGTGACCACTGACCGAGGAGTGAGTTTAAAGCGCATCGTTTGAAAGTAAAGTGAGTTATTGCACAACAGTCCGGTTACAGAAATATAAATCATATTCATCTTCTCCATAGAGAATACAGGTTGAAGTGTGGTTCAACTTATGTCATTTCTATAAAAGAAGCTGTTCCCACACGTCTGAAGCACATTATTCTGCAGAATGTCATTGTGTGGTGTGAGATTGTCCTCATAAATGACTGGAATAACCTTACGTTCAACTTACGGTCATATCGTGTATAGTCAGTGTCCATAAATTATTGATTTATTTAAATTCATTCATTCATATTAAATACTTTTTTTGTATTTGATAACAGAAGAACCTCATTTTTAATAATTCAAGAGTTTTCTGAAATCCATATGTAGTTTGTTTATTTATTTAACTTCATATTAGTAAATGGCCGCTAAAAAACTGCAGAGCTTCATAAATGTACAGATGATGTACAGTATATCATTACCCGATTCACACACACTGTTTACGTTACTCCAAACTACTGCAAATAATGCTTTAGTCTCACCTTCACCAGCCCATACATGCAGAGCCGGCTCTCCCTATAAGCGAACTAAGCGGCTGCTTAGGGCCCCGCCGCCACTAGGGGGCCCCCTAACTACAGATGGTAGTCGCCGTTCAGAGTGACAGGTGGTGCGCGCCAACGGGAGGAAATTTTTATGCCTTTATATCTTTATTCATTCATGGCGAGTCAACTTCATCTTTGCAGCGACGCAGAAAACACCAGTTTATTAATAAACAATTAAATGTCTTTTTGCTATTTTTTACACATTCATAATCATTAGCCTACTTTTGCCGGTTCGTGCGCTTGAGTGCGGCTTTATAACACTCATTATCCTGTATAGCCTATTTAAGTTATTAAATCAATATGAAGGGGCGATTTGTCCAGTAATGGCTTAAATAAACAACTACTAGTCGACTTGAAAAAAAACTTTAGTCGGAGGCAGCTCTTATTCCACATTTTTTCGAACCGGCAGGGTTGAGCGCGCGACCCTGAGCGGAATGAGCGAGCCGAAGAATATTCAGAAATGCGCTCTCCGCTCACATGCTCTGATCGGAGCAAAGGAATGTTGAAATAATTAATCATTAGTTTATATCTCATACACAGCCCATCATTTAATCCCATATTAAACACAGTAGCCTATGTTATGTCTATTTTAACTTTTTTTAATAGACCTGTCTTGCCAAATGGATTTCTCTTCTTTTCTTTTCTTTTTTTACAGATTGCAAAGTGGCACTTTTATTTCTTTTCTATTTTTGAACTTGATACATATTTTGACACAGCTGCACTTTTATTTTCTCTATTTTGAATTCCATGCAAGTTATGACACATCTGCACTTCTATTTTCTTTATTTTTGAACTTGCTGTTATGTTATTTGATGTAGATAGTTAGTTTGTATTTAGACTTGTTACTTCAATAAATTGGAACATTTTAAGCTTGTTGCGTATTTCATTAGCATTGTGTTGGGGCGATTCCCCTTGTCCAAAGTGGGAATAGACCGAAAAAAAGTTTGAGAACCACTGCGTTAAGTCAACCAACCGTGTCAGATCGTTGTCTTCCCTGGACTTGGAAATTTGACCGCAAAAATTAAACGAGTCTATCCATCGGGTGCAGAAAAAAGAAAAAAGAAGAATGTTTAAATCACTTTAGAAGGAAGTAAAGAAATTACTGGTCCAACTTCTCCCTCTTTTTAAAGTGTGGAAAAGGGAAAAGAAGTTCAAAGATCGAGACTCCAGCAACACCTGTAGTATATGCAACAACTTTATTGAAGATTTGTTAGATTGGGGTTAGATTATACAGTTGCTGGTTTGCGGTGGCAATACTCCATTATTTACTGCAAGGCAGGGCCCCAAAATTATCCTGCTTAGGGCCCCCAGATTTACAGAGCCGGCCCTGCATACATGAATATTAACATGAACATGAACATTAGTGTTTTGTTCTTCCTTCAGCAGAAAGTCTCATGTATATTTGATGGCAGTGAGCGTCCCACAGCTGACATCACGAGCTCGGAAAGGGACTGTTTATTACGCTCTATTGTCGCCATTAGAATCTGTTGGAAAGAGAGAGTGAATGAGTGATGATGATGATGATGATGATGATGATGATAAAGAGTGATGCGTTTCTTCACATTGAGACGACAGCATACAGTCAGAGCTTATCCAGCTCACACACACGTGCCATCTCTCTCTCTCTCTCTCCTTCTCTCTCTCTCTCTCTCTCTCTCTCTCTCTCTCTCTATCCTTCTCTCTCTCTCTCTCTCTCTCTCTCTCTCTCTCTCTCTCTCTCTCTCTCTCTCTCTCTCTCTCTCTCTATCCTTCTCTCTCTCTCCCTCTCTCTCTCTCTCTCCTTCTCTCTCTCTATCCTTCTCTCTCTCTCTCCCTCTCTCTCTCTCTCTCCTTCTCTCTCTCTCTCTCCTTCTCTCTCTCTATCATTCTCTCTCTCTCTCCCTCTCTCTCTCTCTCTCTCTCTCTCTCTCTCTGTCCTTCTGTCTATCATAGTTTGCCTCGCAGTGTGGGTGTTGCAAGTCAAAATATTTGTTTTGACCACCCACCCAAGGTCACACACACACACACACACACACACACACACACACACACACACACACACACACACACACACACACACACACACACACACACACACACACACACACACACACACACACACACACACACACACACACACACACACTCACTCACTCACTCACTCACTCTCACACACACACACCTTTTCTGATTAGAATTATACAACACCTGCATGTGTGAGAGGCGTGTGTGTGTGTGTGTGTGTGAGAGAGAGAGAGAGAGTGAGAAAATGGGTGTCTGTATGTGTGTGTGTGTGTGTGTGGGTGAGTGTGGTTGTGTGTATGTGGTGTTCAAGGTAAATTGCATTTAAATGGTAATACTATATTAAAACAATTAAAAAATTTTTTTATTCCAAATATGTTTGTAATGTAATTTCCTCCACAAAAGAACAAGTGACTGGAGATGTGCTGGAATTAGATGTCTTTTTGTCAGACAAATTAAATAAACTATAAGAGGGAGTTTATTTTAGTCCACACGACTGAAAGAGTTCATTGTTGAAGAAAACACAAAGCTGACGCTTTTACCACATTAGTAATGATGCTGGAATAGAAGCGAGTTTAACAAGAGTATCAGGTGAACCGTAACATGATCACTTTGGGCTTTTGGGAGCCGAACACACACACACACACACACACACAGTGTCTCCCTCGCTTTTCCCCAGAATATCTGAGTGTTTCCCATATGGAGGGTCTTTCCGACTCACTTCCTGCTGGAAAAGCACATCCTGAGTTCCCTCCAATCACACATTCTCGACACAATGAACTCACTTCAAGAGGATATTCCCCTGACAGACAATAATACATAAACACCCGCTCTGCTAACAAGAACGTTTAAAATGTTTTCTAAAAAAAAATTCTTGGCGAACGTTAAGGAAATATTCCATTTATCATTCTTAAACATTTTATGAGAATGTTACTTTTGAACTCTGTATGAGTGATTAGTAGTCATTAGCAATTATCAAAGAAAACTAATTAGCCTACACTTAGATCTGAGAAAGCATTAAAATAGCCTGTATTGTTGAGCGTTTGTGTTTTCAGTAAGTGACGTGTTCGCTCATTTGTTTGGTGTGAACTATTGTGAGGGCGTGTGATTGTGAGCTGTTGAACAAGCCAGTTTCCATTGTGTTTTGCATTTTAGATCAGACACACTTAACAAGGATATATACGCCAATCTAGACATATTTCACAGATATTTCCATGTGTTTTAGAAAACATTGATGGCCCACTCTTTTTATGAAAATGATAGATAATGAAAGTTTATAAACAACTGTATCTGTACATGGCTGTGTACGTTTTTTTTTTATTATATAACCGTGTGTAAATATATAATCTTTCACACAGGGCCTAAAATTAACACTCGCCAAATGCGAATAAAAATTGGCATTAGTGGCTTAAGCAGACAAATTCACACAAAATGATGTAAAAAATAGATAGTATAGAAAATATAGTCTGTTATGAACATAAACAGTTGAGAAAGTAAAGGCATGTGTAACATTATCAGTATATTAGATCTGTGCATTTGCTCTTAAAGTGACAGTAGCCTATATTCCTGTCTGTGTTTTTAAAGTCCCCGTGAACCGGAAGTTGCAAACGACTTTTCTCCAGTGTTGTGACGTATTTCCGAGAGAAACGGAATACTAAATGAGGCAAAATAGTGGGCGTGGCTTTTTTTCCAACTAGCACCTGATTGGATCTAGAAAAGTAGGTGTTTTCATTTCCCCTGTCTACTGTCAGTTGGAGGGGCGTGGTTACGGATGTTAAGCAGACACCTAAACCGTCAAACCTACGTCATCAGGGAAGGTCCTCCAATGCAGAGGGGAGGGGAAATTTCAGATTTTGATTAAAGATTACGAAGCCAAAAAAAATTTTTGTGTGGATTGACTTGCATGGATGAATTGTTCACCACAAAACGATCAATTTAGGCAAACAAAGTAAGTATGGTCAATTTTGAATTCATGGGGACTTTAATGTTAATCAAACAAGGAAGGACAAAGAAAAAATCACTCACTACTCTTGACTGAATTATCTTTTTTTTTACTTTAATAAGGATTCGTTCATTAAGGATGTTTAGTAAAGTAAAGACTACGCACTGTTATACATTTGCTTAAATTTCTGTACTTGAAAACTCCTATTAGACCTCCCTGAAAACCCCGAAAAGCTCTGTTTATTTAATTTGTATCTTTGTTCTATTGTATTTATTTGTGCTTTTGCTTCTAATTTGATTCTGTGTTCTTATTTTATTATAGCCGACAATACCTTATAATATTAAGGCCAAAAAAATGTTATTAAGGCAACTTCCATGAAGTAAAAAGCCTTCCTTCCGCTTGAAAAAATAGTCCCCGACCGTGAACAGCAACAGAAGTTACATTGTTTCTCCATTAGATGCCGGGAAAAACTGTCTTTATGAGTGAGTCAGTCAGTAGAAAAGACTTTTATATTGAAAGGACAAACTTGTGAACACGGAGAAGCAAGACGCAATTTACAAATGACTAGCGTGTCGGGCACGGGAAAACCCCCGACCGGTTTAAAAGGACAAGATCGGGCCGCGGACATTCAAACGGATATTTTGTTATGGATATAGGACTGACCTGAAGGAAAATGCAATATAAATGCAGGTACACTCGCTTACTCGATCTCTCACAATAAGCTTCAATGCAATATCAATGAGAACATATGTTTACGTTGCTAGTGGTGTTGTGTAGTGATACATAGAACCGTTGGGTGATCCATATACTGTAGCCTACGTTATAAAATGTACATATATACATATATAAATGTTTATATAAATATACTACCAAATGGGTAAATCGTTATCGTGAATAAAACACAGCTATTGACCAATCAGAATCAAGGACTAGAACTAACCGTTTTGCGCGCCATTACCAAACTAATGTTCTCTTTTGCGTCTTATCGCGCTTAAACAAACGAATACACACAAAATTATGTCAAAATGCCTGTTATGGCGAGTATCCTCATAAGCACGGTCTTAATTGAGTTAAAAATAAAAAGTCTTACAGTCCCTGTAAAGTCAAAATTAAGTATGTGTTCTGAGTATGTCACACCACAGAAAAATGTGTTATTAGCCATCCAGCCAAATTTGAACGATAAAAAAAGCCGGCAAGTACATCAAATAAGCTATCAAAATCTTGAAAAAATGAGCATTATTCTCTGCTCTCAAACGCTGGGGGCGTGTCCGCTGGCTGCGCTGAAACCACGCCCACTAGCGGGAAAGCTGTCGACGGCGATATTAGGTGATACCCTGGGTGATACTGCTTTCGGGACGGGAGGATGAACGCTGGCGGGGGATAGTCGTTTCGGCCCCGTTCACCAGTAACAGCGGATTATCAGTGAATCCCAGTTGTCTCTGAGGAAAGTTTATAAAACGATCCTGTGTAAAATGATCACTACAGAGGCGGGTGTTGTTGGCGGTGATCCTCATCTCTTCATCAAGGTTGGCTCTACACAAAATTAATCCACCTCTTCTTGATGTGATCGTTTTTAGGAAATTTAAATAAAGACACCGATCTGTTTTGTACATGATCGCATCCAGGTAGTAGCCTATTATGCATTTCCGTGTCGAAGGCTTAGCTAGCTAGCAAACAGTAGGCTGTAGTAACTAATAGTACTGACAGACTCGCGTTTGAGCGGCGAATGAGAATGGGGTCGGGAGAGATCAGCCTCAGTGGCCTCGGTGTCGGTGTGTCATCAAGTAGGGGCGTGTCCACGAGCTCATGGGCTCCAGTGCGTCATCGAGCCCTGTTTTAGCCCCGCCCAAAAAATCCGTAAAATAGCAATGGTGAAAAACTGTTTAACGGTCTAACTCCGCATTTCAGTACTTCACAGTTCACAGTCTTTGTAATATGTTTTAGCAATACATTTGTAACATTTATAATGTGTTTAGAATTTTTTTGTAGAATTGCCTTTACAGGGACTTTAATGAACGCAAGTGGGAGAAATCTGAAGTGTGTCTGACTATGCATTTGGTCTTAAAGTGACAGTAGCTGTATTCCGTGTGTAATTAATGTTAATTAAACAACAAAAGAAAATAAAGAAACTCTGCTCTTGACTGAATAACTTCTCTAGCTTTAATAGGAATACATTTATATACATTATAGTATTTCATACCGGAATACTACCAAAAATATGTTTATTGCATTTGTATCTTTGCTCTATGGTAGAGTGCTATTACTTATAATTTGGACTGTTATTCTTATCTTAACTAAGTTTATCGTGCCAATTCAAAAGGTTTTGGAAGAAAACGGCAAGTGCAAAAGCATTGAAATATGCTATTTATTTGCAAAAGCATTGAAATGTAATCTAATCTCACTTTTTTTTTACCACCACCACCACCACCACCATCCCTTTAGAGGCTCCGTAGTTAATTATATTGTTGAAATGTTTTTGTTTTATTGTGACAGATTGCACTAATATTTTCCCCTGCCTATGATGAGTGATTTATCACATAACTAACATTCCCTGAGCGAATGAGCGGGAAACAAACTGACTCTTTCAGCTATTGAACACATTTGTGGTTGTGACACAATACCATTGCATAATATTTTGAGAAAAAACGCCTATGTGGGTTCTAATGAAGACTAAATGACATAGGATGTAAATACCATAACTTATACAGTATGCCATGCTTGTGTCCTGAGTCATTATAACCCTGTTGAGACTCATCATGACTTAACTCACCTCAATAGAAGGGATTTGTAACAAGCAAAACTCCCCATTCTCGTAGTTAATTTGTTAATCATATAATGTTTGAGATGATCCAAGCTGTGAGTTTAAAAGATCATGTTATCCTGAGTCTCATGCCCAACAGCTACATAATAACACGTATAGGTGAAACTCACAGAAACAGGTTTGGCTCATATTTCACCTCAAAATCAAAAGAAAAAAAATCCTTTGCTTGAAGAAAATGTTTTATTTTAATCCTAATTAAGCATGTTTCCTTCCCGATTTCTTTTTGTTTTGTGCATTTTAGCATTAGAATGAAAAATGACTTCTGTAGTTGCTGTACAATAATATGCATTAGCTTCATTTAAAGACATTTTGCAACAAATATTACCATAATCTATACATATTTCATGCATTAAGTTCTTTATTTATTGCATTGCATTGCAGAAATGAGATTTAGCTTCTTAACTGTCATGAAAATGAAGTCACACTGCTAACAATAACCTTAAAATAGGCTCCATTTTCTTTATGCAAAATATGATTGTTTTCTGTTGGTTTTGCGGTGAAACCCGGACATGTTTTAATTGTCTGCATTTGAACTAAGATCAGCAGAGTTGAGCATGTCTGTGTGCGTGTGTGTGTGTGTGTGTGTGTGTGTGTGTGTGTGTGTTTTTAAAGTAAGAGTCTGTTAGGCTTCGTTCTGATCATCTCCACCCTCGCCAGAGGCGACACACTGGGGGAAAAGACAGAACGTGTTTGCGTGTGTATGTGTGTGAACGACAGCCTATATTCCTGAAGCTCTGGGAAAATCATTAGAGCGACTTCTGAAAAACATGTACCTCTAAATGTGCATCGATTCAGTCAAAGAGTGTCAACTTCAAATCAGATGTTTCTTTAAATACAGTCAAAACAAAATGTATTCACACACCTTCAGCATTCCTCACATCATCACAGTTTATTCGCTATAGTGGTGATGAAATATGAGCAGAACTCAGTGGATATTTGACTGGTTTCGTCCGTCCTTCTGTTAGACTCTCACACATGAATTATGTTGAATATCTGTCAGCTGTTAAATTTAACTACACAATTAGAAAATACCAGTTTAGCTCAACCAGTGACCAAGCAATGCTTCATGTTGTTCAGTGTGTGTGTAAAAAGAGCATTAGCAATTACAGAAAACACACTTCAGCAAAACATGATCAGCTCAAAGTGGAGGAATCATTTTTGCTCCCACATTTTACCGATAGTCGCTGTATGAAGAATATTTGGGTGTAATATGTCACAGTTTACTTTATTTTGCTCTCCTCACGGCTCACTTACATAAATGAACGATAGTGTCCTGCACACACTACTAAAAAAAAATATTAAAAATGATATCTGATGTCTGAATCATTTTTGGTTTGACTGTTTATAGCAGCTCAAAGCATATGATGAGAAGTGTTTGCGTTCACATTGAGATCTCATGGATGCACACACTGGATGTCGTGAGCAAATGTGAGAAACTCACTCTTGAGAAGAAAAGGTTCTAGATAACTCTACGGTTCTTGACTCAATTTAAAAAAAAAAAAAAAAAAAACGTTTACGCCAAAAGGTTCTGTATATGGAAAAATATCTTAAATGTTTGCATAATACTCTCATTCAAGGATTTATGAGCTGTTTAATTCATAAAATGTGATTAAAATTGAAAAAAAAAAAAATTAAGTAAAGGGACCCATCTGGAGAGCAGGAGACTTCAGCAAAATGTCATCAATCTTCTTTTAGCCTTCTTTCTTATGCAATAATGATGTGCATGATTTCTTGCTGAGAAAGTGTTTTCACGAATGCTTCTGATTATATATTTGGTGACAGAGGTTTGGTGAGAGGGAACGCGCGTCAGGCTGAGACATGCAGTAAACGCCTTCAGAAATGCGCCCAGAGCATTGATTAACCCAGTGAATGTGACAGACAGAAACTCTCTCTCACTCTCTGTCTATCTGTGTGTGTGTGTGTGTGTGTGACCGTATGCGCGGTCAGATGTTCTCATCCACTCGTCCTGGTGTGAAATACTGCGACTGCATGTCTGGGCTGACAGGCCGTTCGCACCCACAGAAACACCACGTGAAACGTCATCCGAAACACATCTGACTTCTGTAATGTGATGTATTTAGAGTCTGAGTAACTCATTTGATCACCTAAGCAATCAGGAATAACATGCACTGTTGAAGCGTGCACAATAAGACCAGGAACATGTATTACAAAAGTCAATCATTTAAAAAGTGTGCTTAAAAAGGTAATTGCGACTTTTTATGTCACGATTCATGCTTTTATTTTCGTAATTCCGAGATTATATCTCACAATTCGGAGTTTTTTCTAACAATTCCGTTTTTATATCTCACAATTACGACTGATTTTCAGATTTTTCTCGCAATTCCAAATTTTATATCCCACAATTCTGACATTTTTCTCGCAATTCCGGGTTTTATCCCACAATTCTGAACTTTTTCTCACAATTCCGAGTTTATATCTCACAATTCCCAATTTTTTCGAACAATTCCGACTTTTTATCCCACAATTCTGATCTTTTTCTTGCAATTCCAAGTTATATCCCACAATTCTGACATTTTTCTCACAATTCCGAGTTTATATCCCACAATTCCAAATTTTTTCGAACAATTCCGACTTTTTATCCCACAATTCTGAACTTTTTCTCGCAATTCCGAGTTTATATCTCACAATTCTGACATTTTTCTCGCAATTCCGAGTTTATATCTCACAATTCTGACATTTTTCTCGCAATTCCGAGTTTGCATCTCATAATTCTGAAATTTTTCTTGCAATTCCGAGTTTATATCTCACAATTCCGACTTTTTTCTAACAATTCCGACTTTTTATCCCACATTTATGACCTTTTTCTCGCAATTTTCGATGTTATATCTCACAATTCGGACTTTTTTTTCACACAATTTTGAGTTTATACCTCAGAATTCTGAGAAGAAAAGTCTGAATTGTGAGATAAAGTCACAATAATCCTTTTTTAGTTTATTCCATGACAGAAAAATAAAAAACTCGAAACTGCGAAAAAGGGAGTATGCATGAGGAAAGACTCTCATACAACATTCAATTCACATTTATTGAATGCAGAAGCTGTATTTACAGCATGCAGAAGTTCAGTATTTACTGCAGCGAACGACCTCTGAGTAAGTCAGAGCCACAACAAACCACACCCATATACCATAATCATTTCAGAAGAGAAGGCCTCAGATCTGCATATTCACTGATGCTGATAGTTGAGTTTAATGTGCACGCATTAGCCGTGTCCTGTGTTAACCTGTTTGATTTCTGGCATACCTGTGCCTCATCTTTAATCCGATGCCAAGGGCGACTGAAGTGCATTTGCAGAAGCTTACTGACAGAAACTGACAGAAATACTCGTCTTTCCAGTAGACCCAGAACCATCACTGATGACAAACACTTCAGGACGCACATTTAAATGATCTCTGGGTAACTTGGACTTTTTAAATTCAACATCAAGATTAAAGGTTAAAACATTCATTTCACAAGCATTATATGTAAATAAATACGTACAAGTCTTGCACCATTTTAGCAGGTCACTTCAATAGATTTACAAGTACAAGTTTTATATGTGCACACTACAGTACATCAAGTTACTAAAGTTAAAAACTGAAGTTTAATGGCTTGATTAAATGATCAGTGGGGTCCCCTATAGGGACATGGTGATGGAAAAAATATGAGATGGGAGGACACAAATATATTTCAATGCTTTTAATGCATTCAATACATTTAAATCATCATGCAAATGCATTTCTGAAAGCATTCCCTATGCTCTCTTAATTCATCGGATGTCATAAATCTGCATGCATGATCATTAGCAACAAGTGTGTTTCTGAATAGTTTTAAACATGTAAGCCTAGTAGTGAGCTTCCCTCAACAGTGCAGAGAGAGAGACGCCTCCCTCAGGCTGTGTGTGTGTGTGTGTGTGTGTTCAGATGCTGGTCTGTGGGAGTGACTTCAGATCATTAAACTGCGGCTCTTCCTTGTGGAGTGAGTGTGAGTGTCGCTCACTCCAGTTGCGCTCGGAGGATCTCCACGACTGGTTTCATCTGGAGCTGCGGATCTGATCTCAGGTTCACTTTTAATCTCCGCCATTTTAGGTGTAAACTGAGGCTCAGTCATGAGCATGAACGGGTCGCAGCGCGGGCTCAACATGATGGGACGCCGCACGGGATCGCGCAGCGAGATAAACGCGACGCCCGCGTATCCGTACGCGCGCAGTGAGGTGGTGGTGCAGCGGGGGAAAAATGGGTTCACGCAGGAATATGTGGAGGGATACAACCAGAGTTTCTCCAGAGGCTCGATGAGCGCGGGACAAGTGTGAGTAAACACCTGTTACTTGCGTTTGTTTGTTGTGTGTCTGTGTGTGTGTGTGTGTGCGCGCGCTTGTAACATAGCAAGTGCGTGCGTCATTTCACCTATCACTGTAAAAAAACACATGTTTTTACATTGCTTCAACTCTTCAAAATAAGTTAAGCAATTTTCAACTTTATTTTACAAGTTATTCAAGATTCAACTAATTTTTAAGTCAGTTTCATGTCATTTAAGTTGAAATGACTCAAACATCCAAGTTGATTGTATTTAAAAAATAAAAGCAGTGTGCATAATAATTAAAATTAGACTAAAAGTTTGCTTTAACATGCACTATATGCTAATGTAACATGAACACTAATGAATTTGTTTTTGTGTGCGAACGTTTCAGTTAATATAGTTAATAAGTGGCTGCATTAAATATTTAAGCAATCAACTTGAATGTTTAAGTCATTTCAGCTTAAATTAAATGAGTTGAATCTTACATAACTTATAAAAAGAAATGGAAAATTGCTTAACTTATTTTGATGAGTTAAAGCAATTGTAAAAAACATGTTGTTGATCATGTATCTTTTTTACAGTGTACAACAAAAATAAATGTCATGCAAAATGTGAGTATTCAGTGTTCTATCGAAGAAAAAATAAAAATTTATACAAAATGCCATCTATTTAGATCATTCAAACTAGTTTTAAAAACAATAATGCAAAGAGAAGTAGGCCTATCTAACAAAGAGTGCTGAAGTAAAACCGAAATAGTGCTCAGTCAAGGAAGTAAACCTGTATTATAATACAGCAGATGTTCAAAGGTTAATGATATGCACATCAAAGGCTGTCATAACTGTGAGTTATAAAGAGTTATAAAGCTGTATGGTTGCGTAATGTTGAATGCAGGCCTGTGCGGGCAGGTGTATCGCTCTTAGGTAACACAATCTGCAGATTCTGTGTAGCTCTTTGTGTCTGTGTCTGCATGAGTTCACAGGTCAGCCAGACTCGTCGTGCAAAGCTTCCTGCAGATCCTGCGGGAAAAGCCCACCGTATCCAGGCGCTCCACAGAAGTGCATGAGTCATTTGGCAGCTACTGGTCATAAACATGAATTACGACTCTGTTGTGCATTCATATGCATATCTCCATTCAAATGAGACTCTCATCTCGCATGGTTTAGAAGTGTCTGTTTTCGTTTTTTTTACTGGCTGAAACTCATTTGTTGAACTTTTGCACTGAAATATAAAATTTTGTTTCAAATTTGTTTCACTTGTTTTAACGCCTACTCAAGATATTAATGTAAAATAATGCATTAGATACAATTAAATCAAATAAAACTATATTTTAATTTGGTTTATTTTAAGAATTAATTTTAATGTTTATATATTATATTTTCAACGATATGCTTTCAAAATGATGTATAATAATAATAATGAATTATCTGAATTTAAAAACTTTTTAAATTTATTTAATTTAATTTTTAAATTACGTATATTTAATATATTTTAATATATATGATGCACCAGATAAAATTAAATAAAATTCAAATTATTTTAATATGGTTTATTTTAATTTATTTTAATATTTATATATTTTATTTATATACACAAACTATTATAATAATTTTCAAAAACATGCTTTAAAATGTTTTTTTTTATATACATACAGAATGTAATATTTATATACTTCTTAAATATATAGTATATTCAATATTTAAATATATTCTTAATAATATAATGTCATATTTTATATACACCTCAAAAATGATTATATACATATAATTTTGTATTTGTTTTACATTTTAACGCTGCTTTTTAACTTTTAAATTTGATGCATATTTTAAAAAAAATATTAAAAGCGTTTGCTTTAAAAATTCTTAAAAGTATATTTTTCCAACAGAAGCTGATATGCTTGATTGCTTTGCACAACATTAAACTGCCTTTATCTAGATTATTAATTTGCATAAGTGATCTGTAACTATGAATTTCAGCTGGAAACATATATTTGTCAGGTTATATTATGTTACAGGTTATAAGTCTTGTTTTCAGTATTATAGAGATTTATAATGTTGAGTTTTTGGCCTGCCCCGGCTGGTGGGGCGTCTCTGCGTCGGGTTCGACCGAGAGATTTCCCAGGAATGCATCGCAGTAAACCTGAGAAGAACGAGCTGTTCATAAACCACCAAGAGTCTGTCAGTTGTCTTTGGAGAAGTGTTTACTCCAGAAATATTGCAGGGTGAACAGTGACAAGCCCATTTATAAATCTCTGTCTTGCTTAAACACCCTGCAAATTGCATTACGTACAGTATTGGTCAAACGTTTGGAATAAATACGATGTTTTTGAGTCTCTGTTTTACCAAGGCTGCATTTATATGATGCGGTAAAAACAGTGAAATATTATTATGATTTAAAATAAATGTTGAATGCATTTTAAAATGTTATGTATTCCTGTGATGCAAAGCTGATTTTGAGTTGTTTTGTGTCCAGTCCTGTCAGGCAGCCGATACAACAGCAGATCTCGTTTCTGCAGGGCCAGTGTAAGGAATACCTGGACAGGACTGCATTCATATTAAAGTCTGTGAGTACACACACACACACACACACACACACACGTTTGACCTTCCACTGTGCATTCAAGCTCATTTCTAGAGTTCACAGGATCATACATGTGCTGTAAAGCTCATGAGAATCACTGTTTGTTACATTTCTCAGATGATAAAGCACTTGCGTTCCTCCTCTGACTGAGTCATTTTGGAGAAAATGAAAGTGAAACACGTGATTAGTGCATGTGTTTGTGCTTAAAACAAGGGAAGAAAGGCAAGAAAAATAGACTTTGCGTTTTAATTACGTTTTTTTTATTATCTTACTATGTGGACGGGTGTTTTCATCTCTTAAGCATAAACTCACTTAATTTAGATTTTTTTTGTTTCATTAAAAAAAACAAGTCTTAATATCTTCAGTCATTTTGCTTCTCAAGTACATGTATCTTGATTTAAGAATGTTTAGATATTTGTGCTGGAAAAGACTAAACAAAATACGACAAAAATACTAAATATTAAATATTCAGGTTTGACCACAAAGTCCCTCCAACTCCTGAAACGCCTCCATTGTAGTCTTGAGTTTCTCCCGGGAACGAACACGTCCCAATATTCCTCATTATAATAATTAATGCGCAGAATAAAGGGGCGGGGCCTGGTTGAGTTAGCTAGTAGTGTGTTAAACTGGTGGTTATGGGAAG
>CM060610.1:2431468-2521468 GCA_030578255.1 Tiaroga cobitis
CTCTCTGCTCGTAACGCGCCCTGTCAAGCGCAGCAGTCATTCTATTCTACATCACTCATCGATCAAAAAAAGCTTTGGAGGGACAAAAAATTGCTTTGGCTGCCGCGAAAAAGCGGACGATCTGACGGTTTTAGAGGATTAAATACAACCCGAAACTAAAAAACAGACCCGGCCTCTATTTGAGACCGGCCTTTATTTACCCAAACCTGCAGCCACACCAGGCGTGTAAAAGAGACAGGCGTCTATTTGGGACTCGGCTATTATTTGAAGTTTTACGGTACTTGTTTCAGAATGTTCCGAAGTGACATTCCAAATATGTTTGAAGAATTTTAAAAATGGAATGTACAAAAACTTTCTTGCAGTAACATTAATAGAACATTCATTCAGAGTTATCTGGCCTTTAAAGCTACAAAATAAGATTTTGTAATAAAGTTTCCAAAAATAACTTGCACAGTGTGATATATTTCCTGCAGTTGTGTGCTTACAATATCCCAAAAGTTCCCAAGGATGTTTAATTTCAGAGAAATTCACCATCACCATTTTAACTAATTCTGCACTTGCGAGTACGTTAGTTCGGTAGAGTTAATTGTCCTCACTGCTTTATATCCGCGGGACTCGCGTGTGGCGCTGAGATCTGTCTCTCATTAGCAATCGCACTTCACACCACAGTCATGCTAAAAACATCAGTGTATTCACTCATCCATAAACATTATTAGATCCATCGGCATGACGACAAGTTTCATAATTCCGCTTATTCACTGCGTCATCAACCTACGCCTTTGTTGTTGTAAGAGGTTAGCGACCCCTAGCGGCAAAACAAATTACATATTGTAGCCTTAATAATGTTCTCAAAACGTTTGCACAAAATCATTATCTATACATAGGCCATGAACGTTTTTTTTAATTTGGTCGTTCATCTAAGTTTTTTTTAAATACAGAATTATTTTAGACTAATATACTTGCGCTCTTTCACTGACTAGATATTTTTAAAATAATGCCACTTTTTACTGGTAACAGACATTTAGCATAATCAGGACACACAAATATTCTACCATTGCATTATATTCAGCATTATATATAGTAGTTTAATTTAGTTCTGACTCTGTAAAATTGAAAAAAAATTCTCACACAGACATTTTATTTTGGGTGAAGTCTCCACGATACATATTGTAGCATTTTTGTATTGCGATATATTGAGACACCCCTATGATCCATACATCGTTCGTGGAAGTTTTTTCCCGAAACCTTTTATTTGGATGTCCGTTAAACGTTTTCTAAATGTTGCTACTTGTTTCAGAACACTCCGAGAACGTTCAAAAGTAACATTCCAAATGCGTTTGAAGAATGATAAAATGGAATGTTCACTGTAACATTCGCATAACCAAAAAACGTAAGTTATGCAAATACATAAGGACTTTTGATACTGTAGTAAATCCACTGCATACTGAGCAGAAAACAACAAACTTCCAGGATTATAATACGAGCGATTTAGTTTTGATACAACAAAACAAGCCATGTGATTCATTGTTAGTGTAAATGACTTTTAGCTGATTGTCTACTCTAAATCAATGCATTTCTGTGGCCGATTTCAGCTATCTGTAAATGTGCAGATAATCCGATGTTGGGTGTGAAGTGTGTGTGTGTGTGTGTGTGAGCAGCGGCTGATCGAGACGTCATCATGGGGAGATGATCTACCAGCCATCGAACAGCAGATAGCCAATCACAAAGTGTTTCACAGCTCCATGCTGAGAAGTGCGGAAGTGGAACGAGCCCGAGTGGAGCTGGTGAGTTCATGACGATACACACACGTCACTTCAGCACAGAGAGATCTCGATCCGCACCGTATATTCATCTCCATATGGCTTCTGGACTGGACTGTGCATTATTTTGTGTTCATGCCTGGTTTGCTTTTAAACATGTACAATTGAAGGTTAGAGCTCAAATTGAGATTTATTTGATCACTGTACATTTTCCACCTCAAAATCATAAGAAAAATGTAAGAAAAAATATGTAAAAAAAATAAAATATAGCCTACTTTTATGACAGGAACACTTTTTTTTGCATTGTAATCATAAAAATCTCTCTCTCTCTCTCTATATATATATATATGTATGTCTGTTCAAAAGTATGTAATAATTAAGATTTTTTAACATTTTTGAAATAAGTCTCTTCTGCTCACCAAGGCTGGATTTATTAGATCAAAAATACAGTAAAAATTGTGAAATATTATTCCAATGTAAATCAGCTGTTTTCTATGTGAATATATTGTAAACTTTAATTTATTCCTGTGATCAAAGCTGTATTTTCAGCATCATTGCTCCAGTCGTCAGTGTCACATGATCCTTCAGGAGGGATTCTAATATGATAATTTGATCATTAATGTTATTTAAATGAAAGTCTATATACATCATGGCAATTTTTGGTGTATGTTTTGACTTCTAGATACGAGCAAAAGACCACAACACAGATGGAAACAAATCCCATCTCAACAAACTGGAGCAAGAATGGGACAGTCTACAGGTGAGACGGTTCAGAAACACGTGCTTGAAACACACTGTGGTTATTAGCGATGTTTCCATTCATGCGCATTTTAGGATATCACATAAAAAAAACGTTGCATGGAAGCGCAAAAGTTATATAAATGTTAAAAATGCTCGAATTGATGCGAATACATTTTTTATTCGATTAGAAAACGTGCATAAACTACGATGGAAACCGAATAAAGCTTTGTCTGTGATTGGATGATTGGACTTACCAGTGGACCAATCGCATCGCAGCATCTCGGATGTTGGTTCTGGAGTGCGTTTCCCGAAAGCATCGTTAACCAATTATAGTCGTAAGTTCTGTCGTTATCAGGTTTTTCCCGAAACCATCGTTCTAACCATAGACTGTAAAAAATAGGTTCTAACGAACATTCGCAAACCGCATCGAGTTGTGTGTGTGAGCGACAGATCTCGAGCTGCGGTTAGAAGCAGTTTCTTGTTTTCATGACATGTGGACTCAATAAATCCTGATCTTGAGCAGAATAAGCAAGCGAACATTCAGTGCAACCTGTGTCTTTTATTAAGAACACATACAAATGTCATTTACGTCTTTTAGTTTGTCAAGAGATTTAAAGTGTGTGTGAACGAGTCTATGGCTATGTTTCCATCCACACGTTTTATCCGATGCCTTATGGAAACAGTAAAATTCGATTGAATTTCATGAATATCGACTCAAATGAAATGCGTTCGGTCTCATCGGATTTTATCTTGATCGATATACGGCTTATGCGATAAACGCTGATGGAAACGTTATTTGCTGAATGAATAATGAATTGCGATTTCGTTTTAGGTCATTTTATGGTTGCAACACGCCACAAAACATAGAAGAAGAAGTTTTAGTTCATTTCCGCCCAGTATTCCCGCTCTGTTTGCGCACACATGGCGGGTGTCAACAAAGACAGATGTAAGTGGACAAAGCAAAAAAATGCTTCAAAGAAATAGGGTTTCCGTGAGGTGTCTCTGAACCACGATCTCCCAGAACTGATGGAGCGCTGTCGTTCCCACACCACAGGCCGCCTCCGCTGGCGTCGGGCATTTACGTGCATCTGTATCATCAAAGCGTCGTTGTTTTCTTATTATAGCTTGTTATTACATGGCTTGGTTGAATTCTAATGTAGAATGCAGTCTGTTATTTCTTGATAACACACCGTTGCCATGAAAAAAGGTTGCCATGAAATCGTTTTTAAATCAATAAACTCCTTTTTAAATCAACATTTTGTGTCAAATTATTGATTTATTTGGTAGGTAGCCATGTAATAAGCGGGATAATGCGGTTGTTATAGCGAATACAACCCCTTCAGGCTAATAATCGCCTCGCTATACATTATCCCTTATGTCGCTATCACCCTACAACAACTTGTGCAATGTTGATCATTTGTTGGTAGATGGCGCGATCCATTTTCTCTAGCAAAACTTTGTTTGCAAATGTTTGCTTGAATGTTGTGCGATTCTGTGCGCAAATGAATGGAAACACCTTAAAATGTCTCAAATCAACTCGATATAGCAATTTGATCTCAAGACTGCATGTGACGTCATTACGCACAGGTTTTTATTCGCTTAAAGCCGTTGGATGGAAACACACTTTCACCAGCTTTATTCGCGTGAGGTTTTTTTTTTTTACCGAACTTCAGATAATTTGATTGACAAGTGGATGGAAACTTGGCTATTATTGAATCTGGAAATAAAGCAAAATAACCGAGAAAAATTAGAAATATTCCTCAGATGCGTGTCTGTAATTGATAGCAAAACATCTAGCGTTAATTTGATCTCAAACAGATTCATTAAAGTAGTTGTTAATTACTCCACACGTGTGTGACATCATTAACCAACGTGTTCGAACGACCACTTTACTACAATATGGTTTCGGGAAACAGTCGTGACGAGCGAGTTGGTTTCTTCAACGATGCATCGGACTATAGTAGTGAAGCACGAGTTACGGTGTTGTACGGGAAACACACTCCTGTATGATTTGGTTTAATTCCCTCCAAAAGTTTCGTTTAGTTTAGTTTTCGACTTCGTATGGAAACACAGCTCCTGTCAATCAAATGCAGCTGCACATCCCATGTGTCAGCGTGTGTGTAAGTTACAAACATCAGGATTTGATCTTCAGAAAGCCTCGTACCAGCGCAGCATTCAGCTCCAGGACCTGCACAACATCATCGAGGAGATCTCCAGTCAGATCATGTGGGTGAACGACCGAGAGGAGGAGGAACTGGTGTTCGACTGGGGCGATAAAGGCATAGACCGGTACATCCCTCAGAAACACGAGGGCTTCTCGGTGAGAGCGACCGAACACACTCACACACACACCGGGTTCATTACTGACGATATGTGTGTGTGTGGAATCTGTTACAGTAATGAAAAAAGTATTTTTGTCCAGTACAAATATCTAAAGACATTTACTTGAGAAGCAAAATTGATTGAGCATAAACTGCATTTTTCATGCAAGATATTAATAATGCACAATGTTTGATTAAGAAGAATCTAGAAAGAATCTAATTCATGTCGTCCAGCCATGGTCAATAATACTGGCTCGTCACCCAAATGCATTTTATATTTAATTAATCATATTAATCATAATACAAATACACAACCTAAACTTGTTTCCGCACCAAATTATGCAAATGCATGAGCGAAATTGAAAATAACAATGAATTCAATATTGCAATACAATATTTTTCACAGTGTGACTTACAATTTCGCTCATGCATTTGCATAATTTGGTGCGGAAACAAGTAAAATTAAAAATATACAAAATAAAAAAATGAATGCAAAATATTAATAAAAAATATAATAGTATCTCAATTATACTAAAATAAATCAATGCTGGTTTAAAATTAAATAGTATTTAATGAAATAAAATAAAATACAAATTAATAAATAAATAAAATGGAATATTATTTGATGCTGTTTTAGAATAAAATTATATTTAGTGAAATAGAATAAAATAAAATACAAATTATGAAATAAAATAAAATTTGATGCTGTTTTAGAATTTTTTATTATTATTATTATATTATTTTTTATGTACAAGTGTGTGTGTGTGTGTATATATATATATATATATATATAAATGTATAAAGTAAAAAAAAGAATAAAATTTACTAGATAAAAAATTGACGAAATTTTAAATACATTTATTTATTTAATTAATTATTCGTCTAGAGAACGAAAACTATGACAAAAAATCTGTGTGAAAATGAACACTGGCATAGTGTAAACCTTCATATTTTTTACATTTTCTGTTTAGTTTATAAATAAATGCACTTTAAAGCAGCACTAGGTAACTTTTCAACCTTCATAATATATGTCCAAGTCTCTTGTGATGGTACATCGACTTGCAATAGGTTGAATGACACGTCTGCCATAGCCTGACGGGGTCTGTAGCGTTTTTAATCGTACTTTTAAACTTCGGGTTTCGGGTAGTAACCGGCGAACAAAGAGAACTACAAAATTCGATTGCTTTACGGCATATACGTCACTTCCACCACCACCCCCACTTCCTTAAAATCGGACGTGCGAGCCAAATGTTATAGTCATGGCCGAAGCAGCACAGAAAAACAAAAAAGCAAAGGTTTTATCGGAGCAAAGCAAAAAGAGAAAAAGAGAAAGTGATCGCGTTAAAGGCAGAACGAGGATATACATTGGGCCAGTGTTTTCTTGCTGGCGTGAGCTGAAGGAGGAGGAGGCGTGCCCGACCGATGGACTTGGCTGTCATGCTTGCATACTATCTCTTTGTTTTTTTTTGTCTGCCTGACTATGTTACGGAAGCTATCTTATCCTCCGTTTATCTTCATGAATCAAGTAATGATAGTAGAGTAACGAATTATCAATCTGGTAGCTAGTAAACGATATTCTAGTTTTTGATGGTTAGCTATCGCTAGCATTCTCATTCTGATTTGAACTTTGCAATCGATGAAATGCAAATAGCAAATGTTTGACCTAAAAAGTGTACTCTACTCAACATGTACAAAGAAAGGAGGAAGATTATTAATATTATCATTGTGTTCATAGCTTCTCATTTGTTACATGTGTAAAGTTACTTGATTGTGTAATTTCCGATTATTGATGGCTACAGAGGCAAACTTGATACGTGTCGCAATTTTTTCGGATGACGAATTTCCACCCTCATGTTGTTCTTGTGCAATACTAAATAAAATAAAAAAATCAAATGAAAGCCTGTGTCTAAACGCCGTGCACAAGTTTGGTAGGGGCTACATTCTTGCAAGTAAATATATAAGATGTACAAAATCATATTTTAGGATACCTAACGTGTCTGTGATATTTGTTTATTTGTCTTGCCTCAAGCTATAATGCAAATCGATTTGTAAAATTTGCAGATTCATTTATGGTAGCTTGATATTATAATATTGACGATATATGGTTATTATCTACCACTCAAACATTGCATTGAAGTATCATATAGATTCAGTAAAACGGTAACCAATAGACTAGGCTACTCTAATGACGCTGGCTTGTAAACGTGATCATCGCGATCATTTGTCATTAGAAAAAAAATAGAACACATGAAATTGTATTCATATGACATGCTGAAATATGTGCCACTGTACCTGGGATGAAGACATTTCACACGCGACGCAAGCAGAACACCTGCATGTGACCTCCTCCTACAGTGTTCAGGGCTATCATGGTTGTCAACAAATGCACGTGCGTGTAGGATGACAGAGTTTACGACAGTAGTAGAAGACAATACTGTTTCCCAACTGTAGGGGGACCCCGAGAGCAAAAGTTACCTGGTGTTACTTTAACAGCAGGTTTGTCACACTGAACAACAGAAGGTTCTGATTGGGTTGTGTGTGTGCGTTGCGCCCTCTTGTGGACTGTTGATCTAAACATCTGCTCTTTACTTGTATTAGTGTTTATTTGGAAATATTTGACCCCATGTGCTTGAGTTTATTTTCAGCCGTTCTCGGTTTCAGAAACTCATGAGTGATCTGGAGCAGAAAGAAGTTCAACTGAACGTCCTGAAAACGAAGGTGGACAGTCAGATGAAGAACAAACACCCGGCGTCAGACAAGATCCAGGTGAGCGTGTGTGTGTGTGTGTGTGTGTGTGTGTCGTGTTCGGACCCGTCCTGTGGTGTTTCTCACTCCGTCTGACGGTGTTCCTCAAAGGCCTACATGGAGACGCTGCAGACCCAGTGGAGTTGGCTTCTACAGATCACCAAATGCATCGGCGTCCACCTGAAGGAGAACGCACAGTACAGCCAGGTGAGACACACACATCTCACACACAAACAAAAGTCTCGAAGACACACACATAAAGCCTCGAAGCTTTTCTCACGCATTTTACTAACATCTGATGCATAACTGATTGGGTTATCATGCTAAAACCATAACACAAAAACAAGAAAAACATTTCTGTGACTTGAAATGCATGTCAACTGAAATAAAATATTAAAAAAGCTTTAAAAATATTTTATTAAAATATTTTATTTTATATTAAACTTATTTAATTTAATTTAATTTTATTCCTTATTTTATTTAATCTTGTTGCCAAAAACATCTCTGTTACTTGAAATACATCTCAACTGAAATAAAATATTTAAAAAAACTTTAAAAATATTTAATTTTATAATAAATTTATTTTAATTTAAAATTAAATAATTTTTATTTTATTCCTTTTTATTTTGTTTATTTTGAAATAGTAAAAACACTCAGATGGAAATTTGATGAAAAAACTATATGGACATAATTTATAGACATCAAAAACTAATAAAAATGTCAAAAATCAAAACACAATTAAACTAAAACTTTAAGAAAAATTACATTGAAACAGAAAATGTGAAAATGAAAAACTATTAAAAATATGAATAAAAAACATTCAACTTATTTTATTTAATCTTGTTGCCAAAAACATCTCTGTTACTTGAAATACATGTCAACTGAAATAAAATGAAATAAAATATAAAAAAAACTTAAAAAATATTTTATTTAAATATTTTATTTTATAATACATTTATTTTAATTTAAAATTAAATTATTTTTATTTTATTTTATTCCTTTTTATTTTGTTTATTTTGAAATGGTAAAAACACTCAAATGGAAATTTGATGAAAAAAAATATATAGACAATTTATACACATTTAAAACTAAAAAATGTCAAAATCAAAACACAATTAAACAAAAACTTTAAGAAAATTACATTGAAACAGAAAATATGAAAATTAAAAATTAAAAATATTAATAACTACTTTTGCGAATTCGTCCTAGACGGTTTGTCCGATTTTCACCAAAATTGCACCAGATCATATCCAGGCAGTGCCGACAAAAAGTTATGGAATTCAAGTCGATTCGCTTAACCGTTTTCGATAAACGTACAAACTAATTTTACGTAGCGCTTGCGAAAACAGACGTAATGCTGTATCTCCGCAACGCTTAATCGTATTCAGACCAAACTTGGTACCTGTCATCACAAGCATGACCTGAGGCTACATGCTGCGTTTCGGCGCAGCGCCACCTACTGGTCCCGAGATATGAAAAATGGCTATTTTTGCTCATAACTTCTGATTGGTTTGTTCAAAAATCATAAAAGTGGTCTCGTTAGATTCAGGGCGTCACGCCGAGTCGACTGATATCCAATTTTCCCAGATCGGCCATTTTGGCTGTCGGCCATTTTGAATTGTATTTTTTGAACGCATTAACGAATTGTTACTAAACTCGGTATGGGTCATCAGTACGATGCCCTGAAGGAGCCTGTGAAGTTTCGAAACAGCGCCACCTAGTGGTCAAAAGTTCAAATAAAGTTTCCAAAAATGCTAATAACTTTTGAAAAAATATGCTTATTGTAATGACACTGGTCTTAATAGATTCCTTGCGTCATGCCAAGAACATAGATACCAAGTTTGACGTATTTGGACGAACTTCCTGTCCGCCATCTTTATTTACTTTCAAAACCTTCTTTTTCGAACTTCTCCTAGACCATTCGTCCGATTTTCACCAAAATCGAATCATATCATCTCCAGACCGCGCCGACTAAATGTTATGGATTTCGTGACGATAGACGAAACCGTTTTCGTATACCGCAGCAGCAAAATTGAGGCATGCTGCCAAAATGACTATTAAGTGTTTATCTCTGCAATGCCTTGACATTTTGACACCAAACTTTGTATGTGTCATTGTCACCTCACTCTGACCACATCACATCGATTTCGTAACTGCGCCACCTATTGGTCGAAAGTGATAATCCATTAAATCATCTTAAAAGTTACTGTATATATGATTTTTTTAGCCTTTTGCCTAAAAAAAATGAAACCTAATAAAAATGTCAATAGCACAACAAAACTAAAGCTTTAACAAACATTTAATTAAATGGAAAATATGAAATTAAAATTTATTTGATAAAAAAATAAACAGTAATAGTATCTGAATACCACCAGTGATACTAAAAAGCATGTTTTCTGCAGTTCTTCAAGGAAACGAGTGAAATGAACAGCAAACTGAAGAAAGAGCACGAAGGCATCCGCAAGAACTTCTCCTGCGATAAAACCACGGCGCTTCACCAACTGCTGGATCTGCAACAGGGCCTGGAGGTGAGGACCGGTTCAGGTGTGTGCGCTCCTGGAGCACTGCAGGGTGCTGACCGCGCGTGTGTGTGTGTGTGTGTGTCTCAGAGAGAGAGAGAGCGCTTGACGGACCAGAGAGAGATGGTGCAGCAGCTGGTGCTCAAATCCAAGAGCATCATCCGACTGAAGCCCAGAAACCCTGAGGAGAAGATCACGGGGCCAATACTCGTGCAGGCGCTGTGCGACTTCAGACAGGACGAGGTGACGGTTAAATATATATATTACATTTAAAGGGATAGTTCACCCCAACATGTAAACTCTTGTCAGTAATGACTCTCCCTCATGTTGTTCAACCCCGTCAGACTTTCGTTCATCTTCGGGACACAAATTAAGATATTTGTGATTAAATCTGAGAGCGGTCTCACTCCTCCATAGGCTTCTATTGTAATTGAAACTTGCCGGCCCAGAAAGTTATTAAAGACATCGTTAAAATAGTACGAGTGACTACAGCGGCTCAACCTTAAGATTATCAAGCGACGAGAATACTTTCTGTGCGCAAAAAACACACAAAAATAACGACTTTATTCAACTCTTCATCTTCTTCTCTGTGGGCCTCGAGTGAGTTCTCGTAGTGTAACAGCGCAGCGCTTCTGTACGTCACACGCAGGCTCACTATTGGCCGACGCTGGTTGTGTGTGTGTGACGTACACCAGAAGCGCTGCGCTGTTACACTACGAGAACTCACTCGAGGCCCACAGAGAACATGATGAAGAGTTGCAGAAGAGACTCTTTCAAAAATATAATGATTCCAAACTTTTTTACATTTCTGTGTAAATTCTTCATTGGGGGACAAGAAATATAATAAAGTGTTGGTTTGGAGGGCAGTTCTGGTTATGCGTGTGTCACTGTATGTGTGTGTGTGTGTGTGTGTGTGTGTGGTGTCTGCAGAAGACGATCCGTAAGGGAGATGAAGGGATCCTGAAGGATAACTCGGAGAGAACCACATGGCTGGTGACGGGACCTGGAGGAATGGACATGCAGATTCCCTCAGTGTGTCTGTTAGTGCCGCCGCCAAACCCACTGGCCATCAGCCTGTCCAACAAGTATGACTCACACACACACACACACACACACTCTCTCTCTCTCTCTCTCTCTCTCTCTCTCACACACACAAGTACTTACAGCTTATGAAAACCCCAAATTCAAAATTAGAATATTGTGAAAAGGTTTTCATATCTGTAAGCCATAATCATCACAATTATAACAAATAAAGGCTTGAAATATCTCACTTTGCATGTAATGAGTCTATATAATATATTAGTTCCACCTTTTAAGTTGAATTACTGAAATAAATGAACTTTTGCACGATATCCTAATTTTTCGAGTTTCACCTGTATAGATATATCATTTATATGTCATAAATAAATATGACACAGTTCGGTTGCAGTGTTTATTCTGCAGTAAGAAGCTGTCAGTGTGTGTTCTGCATATATTGGTGTATGATCAGTGTGTTATGTAGATATGACCGTGATCAGTGTGTTGTGTAGATATGATGTGTTTATCAGTGTGTTGTGTAGATATGACCGTGATCAGTGTGTTGTGTAGATATGATGTGTTTATCAGTGTGTTGTGTAGATATGACCGTGATCAGTGTGTTGTGTAGATATGACCGTGATCAGTGTGTTGTGTAGATATGACTGCGATCAGTGTGTTGTGTAGATATGATGTGTTTATCAGTGTGTTGTGTAGATATGACCGCGATCAGTGTGTTGTGTAGATATGACCGTGATCAGTGTGTTGTGTAGATATGACTGCGATCAGTGTGTTGTGTAGATATGATGTGTTTATCAGTGTGTTGTGTAGATATGATGTGTTTATCAGTGTGTTGTGTAGATATGACCGTGATCAGTGTGTTGTGTAGATATGATGTGTTTATCAGTGTGTTGTGTAGATATGACCGTGATCAGTGTGTTGTGTAGATATGACCGCGATCAGTGTGTTGTGTAGATATGACCGTGATCAGTGTGTTGTGTAGATATGACTGCGATCAGTGTGTTGTGTAGATATGACCGTGATCAGTGTGTTGTGTAGATATGACGTGTTTATCTGTGTTTGCCTGCAGGAATTCGCAGTATTATGAGGCCATTCTAGGCGTGTGGAATAAGCTGTACATCAACGTCAAGAGTATGATCTCCTGGCAATACTGTCTCCTGGACATCAACCGCATCAACTCACTCACCATTAACATGGTAACCGGGACAAAACATAACCCATCAAACGTATATATATAACTACAGATGCACCGATTGATCGGCTGGTGACCGGAATTGGCCGATGTTCTCGTGATCGGCGACCGGCCGGTCAGTCTGACATATGCCGATTTTATGCCGGTCAAATGCACTCGGGCGCCGCGTGATTAAAGTGATACTTCAGGATTTAGCATTAAGCTTTGTATTAGTAGAAAACTTGCAGTATTTTCAAATTACCGTGCTTTCCCCCCTCGTATCCCCCTGAGACGAGAGATTTATGGATTTTTTGTCTGGAAAAAATCCTCCGATCACGCAAAAATCATCATTTTGCGTCATCGGAGGATTTTTTGGCCAGAGGCTAAAGACTACAGTCAGTAGTAGGGTCTGTCCCGCATGCTCTCAACCCGCCCATAGAGGGTGGGATCTCACTCGCAGAATGTACACATAGTGTCAGACATCTTTTTTTGGAAGCTAAGCTAGCAGGCTCTTGTTCTGTGGAGAAAGCTGAGTAGTAGGGGTTACCATCCTCTTTTTCCCGGACATGTCCGGCCGTCGATGTCTGGGATTCAGCTTTTGCTTTCTGCAGTCGCCATTCGTTGTTTACATGCACACCTTTTGTTTAAATCTAACCGAATTCATTCCGATTGGTGAATCTGAATGTCGTCTTTACAAGAACGCTAAACAAGTGATCGGTTGATGTGCGTTTCAACATTGCTAAGAAAATTCCCGCTCATCCGTGAGAGATACGAGACCGGTGCGTCTCACAGGTGTCGCTCATCAGTAATCACGCCACCGGCCTCGCGCCGTTCTCCCGCGGCCCTCACTCGTCCTGCTCGCCACAGTAAACATGACTCGCGCCGTTCTCCCGCGGCCCTCACTCGTCCTGCTCGCCACAGTAAACATGACTCGCGCCGTTCTCCCGCGGCCCTCACTCGTCCTGCTCGCCACAGTAAACATGACTCGCGCCGTTCTCCTGCGGCCCTCAGTCTCCTCCTGCTCGCCACAGTAAACATGACTCGCGCCGTTCTCCTGCGGCCCTCACTCGTCCTGCTCGCCACAGTAAACATGACTCGCTCCGTTCTCCCGCGGCCCTCACTCGTCCTGCTCGCCACAGTAAACATGACTCGCTCCGTTCTCCCGCGGCCCTCACTCGTCCTGCTCGCCACAGTAAACATGACTCGCGCCGTTCTCCCGCGGCCCTCACTCGTCCTGCTCGCCACAGTAAACATGACTCGCGCCGTTCTCCCGTGGCCCTCACTCGTCCTGCTCGCCACAGTAAACATGACTCGCGCCGTTCTCCTGCGGCCCTCACTCGTCCTGCTCGCCACAGTAAACATGACTCGCTCCGTTCTCCCGCGGCCCTCACTCGTCCTGCTCGCCACAGTAAACATGACTCGCGCCGTTCTCCCGCGGCCCTCACTCGTCCTGCTCGCCACAGTAAACATGACTCGTGCCGTTCTCCCGCGGCCCTCACTCGTCCTGCTCGCCACAGTAAACATGACTCGCGCCGTTCTCCCGCGGCCCTCACTCGTCCTGCTCGCCACAGTAAACATCACTCGCGCCGTTCTCCCGCGGCCCTCACTCGTCCTGCTCGCCACAGTAAACATGACTCGCGTCGTTCTCCCGCGGCCCTCACTCGTCCTGCTCGCCACAGTAAACATGACTCGCGTCGTTCTCCCGCGGCCCTCACTCGTCCTGCTCGCCACAGTAAACATGACTCGTGTCGTTCTCCCGCGGCCCTCACTCGTCCTGCTCCCAACAGTAAACATGACTCGTGCCGTTCTCCCGCGGCCCTCACTCGTCCTGCTCCCAACAGTAAACATGACTCGTGCCGTTCTCCCGCGGCCCTCAGTCTCCTCCTGCTCGCCACAGTAAACATGACTCGCGCCGTTCTCCTGCGGCCCTCACTCGTCCTGCTCGCCACAGTAAACATGACTCGCGGCGTTCTCCCGCGGCCCTCACTCGTCCTGCTCGCCACAGTAAACATGACTCGCTCCGTTCTCCCGCGGCCCTCCCTCGTCCTGCTCGCCACAGTAAACATGACTCGCGCCGTTCTCCTGCGGCCCTCACTCGTCCTGCTCGCCACAGTAAACATGACTCGTGTCGTTCTGCCGCGGCCCTCACTCGTCCTGCTCGCCACAGTAAACATGACTCACGCCGTTCTCCCGCGGCCCTCACTCGTCCTGCTCCCAACAGTAAACATGACTCGCGCCGTTCTCCCGCGGCCCTCACTCGTCCTGCTCGCCACAGTAAACATGACTCGCGCCGTTCTCCCGTGGCCCTCACTCGTCCTGCTCGCCACAGTAAACATGACTCGTGCCGTTCCCCCGCGGCCCTCACTCGTCCTGCTCGCCACAGTAAACATGACTCGCGCCGTTCTGCCGCGGACCTCACTCGTCCTGCTCGCCACAGTAAACATGACTCGCGCCGTTCTCCCGCGGCCCTCAGTCTCCTCCTGCTCGCCACAGTAAACATGACTCGCGCCGTTCTCCTGCGGCCCTCACTCGTCCTGCTCGCCACAGTAAACATGACTCGCGGCGTTCTCCCGCGGCCCTCACTCGTCCTGCTCGCCACAGTAAACATGACTCGCGCCGTTCTCCCGTGGCCCTCACTCGTCCTGCTCGCCACAGTAAACATGACTCGTGCCGTTCTCCCGCGGCCCTCACTCGTCCTGCTCGCCACAGTAAACATGACTCGCTCCGTTCTCCCGCGGCCCTCACTCGTCCTGCTCCCAACAGTAAACATGACTCGCGCCGTTCTCCCGCGGCCCTCACTCGTCCTGCTCCCAACAGTAAACATGACTCGCGCCGTTCTCCCGCGGCCCTCACTCGTCCTGCTCGCCACAGTAAACATGACTCGCGCCGTTCTCCCGTGGCCCTCACTCGTCCTGCTCGCCACAGTAAACATGACTCACGCCGTTCTCCCCGCGGCCCTCAGTCTCCTCCTGCTCGCCACAGTAAACATGACTCGCGCCGTTCTCCCGTGGCCCTCACTCGTCCTGCTCGCCACAGTAAACATGACTCGTGCCGTTCTCCCGCGGCCCTCACTCGTCCTGCTCGCCACAGTAAACATGACTCGCTCCGTTCTCCCGCGGCCCTCACTCGTCCTGCTCCCAACAGTAAACATGACTCGCGCCGTTCTCCCGCGGCCCTCAGTCTCCTCCTGCTCGCCACAGTAAACATGACTCGCGCCGTTCTCCCGTGGCCCTCACTCGTCCTGCTCGCCACAGTAAACATGACTCGTGCCGTTCTCCCGCGGCCCTCACTCGTCCTGCTCGCCACAGTAAACATGACTCGTGTCGTTCTGCCGCGGCCCTCACTCGTCATGCTCGCCACAGTAAACATGACTCGTGCCGTTCTCCCGCGGCCCTCAGTCTCCTCCTGCTCGCCACAGTAAACATGACTCGTGCCGTTCTCCCGCGGCCCTCAGTCTCCTCCTGCTCGCCACAGTAAACATGACTCGTGCCGTTCTCCCGCGGCCCTCACTCGTCCTGCTCGCCACAGTAAACATGACTCGTGTCGTTCTGCCGCGGCCCTCACTCGTCCTGCTCGCCACAGTAAACATGACTCGTGCCGTTCTCCCGCGGCCCTCACTCGTCCTGCTCGCCACAGTAAACATGACTCGTGTCGTTCTGCCGCGGCCCTCACTCGTCCTGCTCGCCACAGTAAACATGACTCGTGCCGTTCTCCCACGGCCCTCACTCGTCCTGCTCGCCACAGTAAACATGACTCGTGTCGTTCTGCCGCGGCCCTCACTCGTCCTGCTCGCCACAGTAAACATGACTCGTGCCGTTCTCCCGCGGCCCTCAGTCTCCTCCTGCTCGCCACAGTAAACATGACTCGTGTCGTTCTGCCGCGGCCCTCACTCGTCCTGCTCGCCACAGTAAACATGACTCGTGTTGTTCTCCCGCAGCCCTCAGTCTCGTCCTGCTCGCCACAGTAAACATGACTCGTGTCGTTCTGCCGCGGCCCTCACTCGTCCTGCTCGCCACAGTAAACATGACTCGTGTCGTTCTGCCGCGGCCCTCACTCGTCCTGCTCGCCACAGTAAACATGACTCGTGTCGTTCTGCCGCAGCCCTCAGTCTCGTCCTGCTCGCCACAGTAAACATGACTCGTGTCGTTCTGCCGCGGCCCTCACTCGTCCTGCTCGCCACAGTAAACATGACTCGCGCCGTTCTCCTGCGGCCCTCACTCGTCCTGCTCGCCACAGTAAACATGACTCGTGTCGTTCTCCCGCGGCCCTCACTCGTCCTGCTCGCCACAGTAAACATGACTCGCGCCGTTCTCCCGCGGCCCTCAGTCTCCTCCTGCTCGCCACAGTAAACATGACTCACGCCGTTCTCCCGCGGCCCTCAGTCTCCTCCTGCTCGCCACAGTAAACATGACTCGTGTCGTTCTCCCGTGGCCCTCACTCGTCCTGCTCGCCACAGTAAACATGACTCGTGTCGTTCTGCCGCGGCCCTCACTCGTCCTGCTCGCCACAGTAAACATGACTCGTGTCGTTCTCCCGCGGCCCTCACTCGTCCTGCTCGCCACAGTAAACATGACTCGTGTCGTTCTCCCGTGGCCCTCACTCGTCCTGCTCGCCACAGTAAACATGACTCGTGTCGTTCTGCCGCGGCCCTCACTCGTCCTGCTCGCCACAGTAAACATGACTCGCGCCGTTCTCCCGCGGCCCTCAGTCTCCTCCTGCTCGCCACAGTAAACATGACTCACGCCGTTCTCCCGCGGCCCTCAGTCTCCTCCTGCTCGCCACAGTAAACCTGACTCGCGCCGTTCTCCCGCGGCCCTCACACGTCCTGCTCGCCACAGTAAACATGATGAATGGCGACTGTAGAACGCAAAAGCAGAATCCTGGACATTTTGGGCGATCTCGAAATCCCGGGCAGACTCATCACGGAGACTCACTAGTAGCCTAGACTTGTTGTTTAACTCTGTTACCGGTAGGCGTGGCCTCCTAGGGCAGCGAAGCAAGTGCATTCTGGGAGTTGTTGTCTTTCATCCACAAAAGCCAAAAATACATTTTCTGGCTTTTCTCAGTCTAGAAAGCTCCAAATTCAAAAATAATTTCACATTTCTTCTACATAAATGACCCATTTTAAATACACATTCATCTTTCCAGAGGTGAAGTATCCCTTTAACATCGCGCAACATCAGCATCACACGAACGCACATGTAGAACACACATGTAGTAGGTTTCGACGCAAGTCTATTTTTGCTCAATTAAAGTGAAAGCACACTTTTGATGGATAAAATAAATATGATTTCACACAAAAGTGCCCAAAATGCACAGAATTTGCATGTCTGGTCTGGTGTGTTTTAACAAGAACTGTAGTATATGTCAGAAAAGAAAATAATTTTTCTTTTTGAAATGAACACATTTTTTTTTGTTGGATATTGGATGTGAAAAGAAGGAAATGGTTCTTCCATAACACTGCACTTTAGATGTGTGTGAATTTCCCACAGCACGATTACTGTTCAAAAATGTTCTATGCAAAATGTTCTACTAAAGAAAAGAGAGATATTTGTATTTAAATATTTGTGTGTGCTGTAAACTGGTTAGAAAAAATGAAATCGGAATCGGCCTAGAAAATTGTAATCGGTGCATCTCTATATATAACCATATATATATAAGTTATTTTAAGGTGTTAGATTTTATTCATATCATACATTTAGGTGCTGAGTAATAATAATGAACTACATGTCGGGTTATGGTTAGGATTAGGGTGTGGTTAAGGTTAGTTGCATGTAATTATACACAATTTATAGAAATTATTATTGTAACTACATGTAACAAGGACACTTTTAAATATCTTTGTTACGTAAAAATAAAAAATGTATATGATTCATGTATAAATGTTACATATCAATGCTTAGCAAGGCTGCATTTATTTGATCAAAAATACAGTAAAAATTGTGAAATATTATTCTAATGTAAATCATCTGTTTTCAGTGTGAATATACAGTAAACAGGGTTCCTACAGGTTTCTTCAAGTTAAATTCAAGTCTTTTTAAGTCCTTTTTAAGACCATTTATATACAAAATTAATACCTATTTAACGTCCCTACCAGCAAAGAAAAACAAAATCCTTTAACTTGTTCATTTATTTTTCAAATGTGGAATGGGTAAAAGATGATAAGCCAAGCAGGTGTGAAAAATAAAAACATTTCAGTAGGCCACAAGAAAGTTTGCCAAACAATGTTAAGTTGTGTTTTAACATTAGCTACTTATTCAATGCTGGGAATATGCGGAACTGAGAGACCCCTGAACAATAAACATCGAAAACAATAATAATAATCGTGGTTGACAAATGAAACTTTTGAGGAAAAATACAATACGGAGAAGTTACATACAGCAGTGTTAACTTTGACAGCAAATTTTGATTTAGTTTTAGTCTCAGTCTTTTGACTAAAAATATGACAAACTAATTTTAGTCATATTTTAGTCATCTGAATTGTTTTAGTTTTAGTCTAGTTTTAGTTGACGAAATACAATAAGATTTTAGTGATTTTAGATTTTTTTTTTTTTTTAGATTTTCGAAATCTACTGTAAACTTAATCTACAGTAGATTTAGTCGACTAAAATATAATGGGTTTAGGTAAATTGTAATGTGTTAATTTAGAATTTCTCTAAAATTTCCAAACCCATATACTCCCGGAGAAAACATATATTAACCTATTAATATGAATGATTTTTAAGTTTCAACAAGCAATACAGATACAGATTTAACTACTGTGACTTAAAAAAAAATATCTTAAAATAAAAAAAAAACACTTTTCCTAAAGTAAAACACAGTCTTCTTTTCAATTAATGATATATGCATTCTTTATAACAACTTACATACATAATTCTTTATTCTTTCAAGGAGACAATTACTTGTATGAATTAAATATAATTAATTCTTATTAAAGCTATTAACAAACAGTAAATGTTTTCTCTTTTTCTTTTGTTGCTTGATCAAAATGAATGACACAGACCGCATTATGTTTATTGCCACTGTCACTTTAAGACATCGGATCATGTCCAGTGACATGCGGATACGACTGCACTGATGCACACCCGATACAACTGTTTAAGACATAACCGACATAGTTCACATGAATACTCTCCAAACCGGACATTTAGACATAATGTTGTGTGTATTTGTCCATTCAGACACGAAAGAGAGCTCAGTGCAGGACCCGCGCGCTGTATAGGTGTATATGTGCACGGCTCCACGCTTCGGGTTGGTTTACATTTTTAACATTTTATGAGACCGCGGTGTAGATCAGCACGTTACAGTACAAATGTGTGCATCTACCACACACGCAGGACATCAGTTCTGACTGGATCGTTTCCCAGATCGACACTATCTAACATTTTCATCTAGTTTTTATTCGTTGACGAAAATGTCAATAGATTTTCGTCATAGTTTTTGTCATTCAAAACTAGGTTTTATTTAGGTAGCGTGTACTAGCGTCTCGTTTTCGTCAGTGAAACATGTCGTTGAAGAAAAGTTATTATTTGAGTCAATGAAATAAACACTGACATACAACACAATTTTTAAGACCCAGACATCAAAATTCAAGTCTTTTTAAAGACTTTTTAAGGTATTATTTCCAAATTCATAAATTCAATGCTTTTAAGGCTTTTTAAGACCCCGCGGGAACCCTGAAAGTGTAATTTATTCCTGTGATCAAAGCTGTATTTTCAGCATCATTACTCCAGTCTTCAGTGTCACATGATCCTTCAGAAATCACTCTAATATGAGGATCTGATGATCAAGAAACATTTATGATTATTATCAGATTAGTAAAACTGTGATACATTTTATTTTTCAGTATTTTTGCTGAATAGAAAGTTAAAAAATAACCTTTTGTAACATTATAAATGTCCTTACTCTCACTTTTGATCAATTTAATGCATCCTTGCTGAATAAAAGTGTTAATTTCTTTAAATATATATATATATGTAGACGGATAGATACTGTAGATGATGGATGGATAATATATATAATGAACAAAAATACTAATGCACATTTTTTATGCTACTAATATAGACACAGTAGAACGGTTATTGTTCAAAATTCATGTATAACTTTGATGAAAGGTTTTGATCCACTTCATGTATAAGTACCATAAAAAATGTGCATTAGTATTTTTGTTCATTAAGCAAAGCATGCAGCAAAACTATTGAAGTTTGATAACTTGGCATTAAACCAGGCTTGTGTTGGCTGGCGTGTGTGTGTAGCTGGCCAAGATGGGTCCGGAAGAAACCAACAGCATCCTCCGCAGTCTGGAGATGCACTTCCAGGAGTTCAAGAAGCACAGTCAGGGGTCCGAGCTGTTCGGGGCCGAGGACCAGCAGCTCATCGAGAAGCAGCTCTCAGGAGCCCAGCAGCACTACGGCAAACTCGTGGTGGATCTGCCCGCGTACGGTTAGTGTTACACACACACACACACACACACACACACTACGGCAAACTCGTGGTGGATCTGCCCGCGTACGGTTAGTGTTACACACACACACACACACACACACACACACACACACACACACACACACTACGGCAAACTCGTGGTGGATCTGCCCGCGTACGGTTAGTGTTACACACACACACACACTACGGCAAACTCGTGGTGGATCTGCCCGCGTACGGTTAGTGTTACACACACACACACACACACACACACACTACGGCAAACTCGTGGTGGATCTGGGCGCGTACGGTTAGTGTCACACACACACACAACACGGCAGCAGCACTACGGCAAACTAGTGGTGGATCCGCCCGCATACGGTTAGTGTTACACACATACACACACACACACACTCCCTCTCTCACTCTCTCTCTCTCTCTCTCTCTCTCTCTCTCACACACACACACACACACACACGTTATGGCCTATAACAGACACACAATGAGTCTCTGCGGTGTTTTGTGTGTGTTGCAGCCGCTAGCGGAGAAGGATCGGAGTTTTCTGCAGCCGTGAGCATCAAACTCCTGAACAAACTCAACGCTCTCAGATTCAACATCGAACGGGCCGAATCTTCCCTCGTCACTTTCCTGTACATCCCGTTAGGAGAGGACGGTCCTGAAGAGTGCAGTCGCCACATCGCCAGCACACAGGTGAGCATCACACACACACACGCATAACACGCAAACACAGAACACCAGCGACCAAATGCATTTTAGGATTATTCATATACTCATTTTTATTTGCACATTTTTTGTTATTTTAGGGTTTTATTTGTTAAACTTTTATTTAGGAATTTATTGCATCTCATTTTTTTATCTGATGTTTATCAAAGAATCCTGAAAAATAATATGTTTCACAGGTTGCACAAAAATATGACTCTTTTAATACATGTTAGTAATTTTTTTATAGCAAGTAGACTGATGCAAAACACTGAAGCAAACAGACAGATCTGCATAAATCTGTATTGCGTGAACTGTCCCTTTAATAAGGGACTTTAGTTATATTATAGTTGTATTAACATTTTAAATGAGCTTTTAGTCAATTCGTTATGAATTAGCTTTTATATTTATATTTTTCATGTTCATTTTAGTTAGTCAATTTGTTATGAATTAGCTTTTATTTGTATAATTTTTTATGTTAATTTTAATTAGTCAATTCGTTATGAATTAGCTTTTATTTTATATTTTTCATGTTCATTTTAGTTATAAAAATAAAAGCTAATTCATAACGAATTGACTAACTAAAATGAACATGAAAAATTATAAAAATAAAAGCTAATTTATAACGAATTGACTATTTTTCCTGTTCATTTTAGTTAGTCAATTTGTTATGAATTAGCTTTTATTTTTATATTTTTCATGTTTATTTTAGTTAGTCAATTCGTTATGAATTAACTTTTATTTTTATATTTTTCATGTTCATTTTAATTAGTCAATTCGTAATAAATTAGCTTTTATTTTTATAATTTTTCATGTTAATTTTAATTAGTCAATTCGTTATGAATTAGCTTTTATTTTTATATTTTTCATGTTCATTTTAGTTACTAATTTCGTTTTGTGCTTTTGACACAAACTGCTATTTAGCTTTATTTTTAAGTTTTAGTTAGTTTTTTATTTATTTTCTGTTAGTAATTTTAGTGGTTGAACTCAAACTTATTTCAGTTTATTGCCAGGGCAATGTTTTTAATTTTCATTTTGTTTACGTTTTTCCAACTAATATTTATATTTTATTTTATTTCAGCGTTATTTCCAATTAACAGAAATGCTGGTTACACTTTATTTTACAGTATGTGTTCTTTCAGTTCACCTATATAAGGTATATAGGGGCAGGCTCAGGGTTAGCACCTACTAGATATAACCCAGTTATTGTAATTGCTATAAAAAGTACATACTGTAGTATATACATGCGGAACAGGACTGTAACATAAAGTGCTGCTGAAATGCTTGGGTTTTATAGTATAACCCTGATATGAGGACGATCTCAGTCATGTGATGCTGATGTCCTGGTGTGTTCAGGTCTTTCAGAAGGACGTGCAGACTCTGAAGGGAGAGTTCGTGAGTCTGAGAGAAAGCGTTCATGCTGAACTCAAAGACGCGACGGACACCGATAAAGCCAGATACCTGCGGGGTCAGCTGGAGGTCATCAACCAGAGTCTGGCTAACCTGGAGAATTACACCGCCTCACATCTACAGAGGTACACCTGCTCTTCATGCGTTTATTTCATGGTAAAGGTACAATACTGGTCATACGTTTGGGGTCTGTAAGATTTTTTTTAAATGGTTGAAAGTCTGCATTTATTTGGCCAAAAATACAGTAAGTTTTAAAAAAATATTATTAAAATTTAAAATCAGCTGTTTTCTATGTGAATATACAGTAAAGTGTAATTTATTCCTGTGATCAAAGCTGAATTTTCAGCATCATTACTCCAGTCTTCAGTGTCACATGATCCTTCAGAAATCACTCTAATATGAGGATCTGATGCTCAAGAAACATTTCTGATTATTACCGATGCTGAAAACTGTCAAAAATCAGATGAAAAAAATCAGATGCGATAAGTTACTAAATAAAAGTTCATATTTCCAGCAATGAAAAGTAAAGTATAACAAATACATGAAAAATACCATAATAATAAGTTAAAAAGAACGGCATTTATTTGATATAGAAGCGTTTGTAACATTATAAACGTCTTTACTGTCACTTTTGATCAATTTAATGCATCCTTGATGAATAAAATAATAATAAATCTTACTGACGCCAAGCTTTTGAACGGCAATCACACTTGTTTTTTTTGTTTTTTTTATGATTTATTTATACATTTTAAGATTCATTACAAAACAGTGGGAGACAAAAAGACACTAAAATATGTAAAAGTAAACAGATAAACCGAAGTCCCACAAGAAAAAACTAAACAACATCAACAAACAAAACAACCACTTCAGTTCATATATTACATACAGTAGCTATATTTTTATAATTCAGTGTTTATGAACTAATTCACAAATGAAAGGTGCTTCATATCATTTGATTATTTTCTGTTTTTATGTGGAACTTGATGGACCGGATCGGATGATCTATATTAGATGTCTGCAATCAGATTCACTTAAAGAAACACTTCAGTTCAAAACAGCAAAGACATTATAAATGTGATATCAGCTGTAAAATATAGCTATTAAATATTCATATTAATATAATAAATATAGCCGTCCTCACAGTTTTTGACCGTTTCAGGTTGAGTTTGGTGAAGACGCTGCTGAAAGATCTGCTTAAGGCTGAAGACGTGGTAAAGGTTTATGAAGCTCGACTAATAGAGAAAGAGACGGTGTCTCTGGACCCGGAAGAGCTCCAGAAATACCAGAAAGTGCTCCAGGTAATCATTACTGAAGCTATTATTAACGTTTATATGATACCATACATCTCACATGTGAGTTTTTTTATGCAAAACATGTTCTTGCATTCAAACTGTGAGATATTGTGCAACAAAATGCAGAATTCAGGGATCTCAATTTGATTGATTTTAATGGCCAAAAATGTTAATATCAATAACTTGTGCTAATGTCTCTGTCTTAATTTCCAGTCAAATATCTGGAAATTATCTCTCATCTCTTCCGGGAGCACTTAACATAAAAAAAAAAAAAAAAAAAAAATAAAAAAAATCCTTTCCTTTAAATCCTCGCTTGCCTGGCTTATGCTACTCCGAGCAATGTCTGAACTTTGTATTTTGAACACTTCTTGCGTTGTTTTTGCCTCTTCACGATGACTCGCTTGGTTTAGTCCTCAATTGTAAGTCGCTTTGGATAAAAGCGTCTGCTAAATGACTAAATGTAAATGTAAATATCTAGTCATCCTTAAAACCAGACATTTACTCGGAAGCAAAACTGTTCGATTAAGACTTGTTTTAAGAAAATATATCTATAATTTTTTGTTGTTGTTTTAAAGGGACACTAAGTAACTTTTTAGTTAATTTATAATCTAAAATCAATATTTTTATTCATAAATATGTCCTCAATGGTGCACAAATACCTCTGCCAATTATCTGATTTATCCTCGTAAACAAAGAATTTATTATATTTATATACATGGGACGGGTAAGTCCACGGAGGCTTCCATGTAGTTCCGCCATCTTGAAAAACTATAATAGCAGAGAGGGACAAAAAGTACTAGGCCAACGCGTTTCCACAACACGTTTTCATTCAGAGCCGGCGTGACGTGACTGAACGCAGCAGAAGCGGAGGAGCAGAGCAGTGAGAGGCGCTTGTCACTGCCCCGGCAAGTTTAAAAGGCTGCATTGCAAATCTTCGTCGCCAGAAAAGTCCAAAATAGATCGTAAAAGGAAACGTGACCGGAGATTACAAAAAACACAAGTTAATGTCGGGATAGCTTTTTCCAGGTGGATAGAGCTAATGCAGGAGAAAGATTTCAAAAGAGACGCTGAAGTCCTGCTTTCTTCTCGACAGGCAAGTCAGTGTTACAGTCTTAATTACAAGCTTTTTTCATTGTTTGCTTGTGTACTTTATTTTATAGACAGATGAACATGTAGGCTATAGTTAAAAGTTGATGATGATATCTAACAATGCACATAGGCTACTTCAGAAAATATAACGAATAAAGAAGGCATAACTACTAATTACAATAGTTCATGTTTTTGACACTCATTATTTCATACTGTAACATTCATTTGTTCGTTGTGTCAATTTGAAGTTTGTTTGAAATAACAAACCTGTTCACCCGAAGGAAAACTCGACGAAGTGCTTTTAGAAGACATCCTGTCATAGCTTTTTGGTACATAACGGCTACCGTAGATGCAACACGCATTTGAAAACGCGAGGCGCTGGAGAGCACAATTCGTTTGAATGCAAAATACAATTTCACCGCTAGATGGGAGTAATTCTTACTTAGTGTCCCTTTAAGTATACACTGCAAAACTATTTCTGTTTTGTTTTCCAGTACAAAATATCTAAATATTGTTAAATCAAGGTATATCTACTGAAGAAGCTAAATGACTGAAAGTATTAAGTCTAAAAAATTAAGTTTATGCTTAAAACAGTGGGCTAAGAAAAACATCTTATTTTCACTTTAAATTAATCAAATGTTCTGCTCCATTGGCATTCTCAAGTCATTTTGCTTCTCAAGTATCTTTATTTCCAGTACAAATATCTAAACATTTTTAAGTTGACAAAATTATTGAGAGAAAAAAAACACATTTTTGCTGTGTAAATCCAGCCTACTGTTTGATTACCCCTTTTTTTCAGTTTTAATTATTAATTAGGTTCTCATAATTGTAATTTTATGTGTATGGCATGACTTGTACCTTCAGTATTTTTAAAGATGGATAGAGGTATAATTTCTGATATGTACTATAAAAAATATTATTCATTGTCATCAACAGTTCCCTGTTATGAAAAACAAACAAAGCATAAATGTAGTGAAAAAAGTTGTAATAACTTATGCAATTTTGCTTCTTAAATACATTTATGTTGTTTTAGGGATCTTTCTGAAAACCTGCTAAAATAATTATTATGTGCACAGCCCTTATTGGTTCACCCAAAAATGAAAATTATCCATGATAAAAGTGCATCTATCCATCATAAAAGTGCATCTGTCCATCATAAAAGTGCATCTGTCCATCATAAAAGTGCATCTGTCCATCATAAAAGTGCATCTGTCCATCATAAAAGTGCATCTGTCCATCATAAAAGTGCATCTGTCCATCATAAAAGTGCATCTATCCATCATAAAAGTGCGTCTGTCCATCATAAAAGTGCATCTGTCCATCATAAAAGTGCATCTATCCATCATAAAAGTGCATCTGTCCATCATAAAAGTGCATCTGTCCATCATAAAAGTGCATCTATCCATCATAAAAGTGCATCTATCCATCATAAAAGTGCATCTATCCATGATAAAAGTGCATCTATCCATCATAAAAGTCCATCTGTCCATCATAAAAGTGCATCTGTCCATCATAAAAGTGCATCTGTCCATCATAAAAGTGCATCTATCCATGATAAAAGTGCATCTATCCATCATAAAAGTGCATCTATCCATGATAAAAGTGCATCTATCCATCATAAAAGTGCATCTGTCCATCATAAAAGTCCATCTGTCCATCATAAAAGTGCATCTGTCCATCATAAAAGTGCATCTGTCCATCATAAAAGTGCATCTATCCATGATAAAAGTGCATCTATCCATGATAAAAGTGCATCTATCCATGATAAAAGTGCATCTATCCATGATAAAAGTGCATCTATCCATCATAAAAGTCCATCTGTCCATCATAAAAGTGCATCTATCCATGATAAAAGTGCATCTATCCATCATAAAAGTGCATCTGTCCATCATAAAAGTGCATCTGTCCATCATAAAAGTGCATCTATCCATGATAAGTGCATCTATCCATCATAAAAGTGCATCTATCCATGATAAAAGTGCATCTATCCATCATAAAAGTCCATCTGTCCATCATAAAAGTGCATCTGTCCATCATAAAAGTCCATCTGTCCATCATAAAAGTGCATCTGTCCATCATAAAAGTGCATCTGTCCATCATAAAAGTGCATCTATCCATGATAAAAGTGCATCTATCCATGATAAAAGTGCATCTATCCATGATAAAAGTGCATCTATCCATCATAAAAGTCCATCTGTCCATCATAAAAGTGCATCTATCCATGATAAAAGTGCATCTATCCATGATAAAAGTGCATCTATCCATCATAAAAGTGCATCTGTCCATCATAAAAGTGCATCTATCCATGATAAAAGTGCATCTATCCATGATAAAAGTGCATCTGTCCATCATAAAAGTCCATCTGTCCATCATAAAAGTCCATCTGTCCATCATAAAAGTCCATCTGTCCATCATAAAAGTGCATCTGTCCATAATAAAAGTGCATCTATCCCTTTAACTCTCCATCATGACCTATAACCAGCACTTCTTCTCCAAACGCAGAGCATGCACAGTGATTTGGAGCAGAAACATGATGTTCTGCATTCACTGGTGGCTGATCTGAGTAAAGTCCAGCAGTGTAATGATCAGACGGATCAGGGCCGGTACAGGTGTGTCATCAACATCTCCCAGTACGCCGAGCACGTCAGCCAGCTGTCAGACCGATGGAAGCGCATCCTTCTACACATTACCAGCAGGTCAGATACGCTTTCCTTAACCCTTGTGCAACTTTTTTGTCTTTTTCCATTTTTTTTTTTTTTATCACTTTGCCTGAAGTGCCAACTAGCCTCTCCCTATGGAGGATCCCTATTCCACTCTACAGATAAAGCGTTGTGGAAATTTCGGTTCGCGTACCAACCCGAAGTGATAAAATAAAATAGAATTCTGCATTAAAATGTATAGATGCAAGACAAGTTGTTTGTTTAGGCTGGGTTGTAGGGAATTACAAACCTGCGCACATATATTCAAACGCACATAACTATAGAATCAATTGACCGTTCGCAAAGACCCGCCCCCCTTAGTTAGTTACTGTCGCTATGTCCGACAAGCTACGTTGCTCTCACACACACACACACACACCATGTTCTCACGCAGTCTCGGACTGACAACAACACACTGACAGACAGTACAGACCAGGTTACTTTTCGGTTACTTTTTATATTAAACATATTAAACAAAGTCTCACCTTTCAAATTTGGTCCTTTTTTTTAAAGAAATTTAAACAATAAATACCGTTTTGTGGCTCTTTAATGTGTCGTGACAGATCGCTGTAGACCATCAGTTAAAGCCGCTCGTGATCGATCATCTCTTCCTTCTAGTTAATTTATAGCATCAAATAAACATGAATGAACATAAGAAGGACTGTTGTTTTAACCGCAGAAAGGCATCAGTACACTCCGTTTTTCAAGTTCAAATCCTCCCATTAATCTACTAACTCTCCTGACTGCTTTCTCGGACAAAATGGCGGATGGCGAAGTATGATTGGTCAGATCACCTGTCAATCAAGCTCCCTGCGAAGGGTCAATTCTTAATGCGCATGTGAACGCCGTCAGCGTCAATCACAGGTTCGTGTTTAAAGTCTGTTTAGAGAGAACGGTGTCGTCTTATTGGCCCCTAATTTAATAACAAATGATCATTTCGACGGAAGTGAATCAATCAAAACTAACTTTAGCTGGAAATAACATTATTCAAGAACCGCTATAAAGCCAAAACAATCTCTGTTACCTTAAATTATATGTTTATCTCTGTAAAGCTGCTTTGAAACAATCCATTGTTAAAAGCGCTATATAAATGAAGATGACTTGACTTCACCTGTGTTAATGTCAACTGCATAATTTTTTGCATTTCTATTGGAAGTTGACTATTTCACACCCATTTCCTTTTAATAAATCTATTTTACACTAGGTACACAAATTAGTTCCTCTCAGGACCTTAAGGACAAAAATGTCCCCATTAAAACTGCTATTTTTAATCCCAGGGCCATTTAACTATAAAATGATGCAGTCTTTGTGAATAGTCTTTCAGCAATACTCAGCATTGCTGTCGACTTATGAACTTACACATGGTGTGTCTTAAAGCATATTAAAAACACCACATAATCACATAAACAACATTAAAAGCTGGATTTTCACCATAGTGGGACTCGTCACACGCAGGCTCACTATTGGCCGACGCTGGTTGTGTGTGTGTGTGTGTGTGACGTACAGAAGCGCTGCGCTGTTACACTACGAGAACTCACTCGAGGCCCACAGAGAAGAAGATGAAGAGTTGAATAAAGTCGTTATTTTTGTGTGTTTTTTGCGCACAGAAAGTATTCTCGTCGCTTGATAATCTTAAGGTTGAGCCGCTGTAGTCACTCGTACTATTTTACCGATGTCTTTAATAACTTTCTGTTCCGGCAAGTTTCAATTACAATAGAAGCCTATGGAGGAGTGAGACAGCTCTCAGATTTAATCACAAATATCTTAATTTGTGTCCCGAAGATGAACGAAAGTCTGACGGGGTTGAACAACATGAGCGAGAGTGATTTTTTTATTTTTTTGAACCCTTATTTAACCAGGGAAATCCTTTGAGAACAAGTCTCTTTTACGAAGGAGCCCTGGCCAAGAAGGCCGCAATAAAAGTTCCACATAAAATACAAAATATAATAAATACAATAAACATACAAGACATAATACATTAACAATACAATGAATCAGCCACGCTTAAAAAAAAAAAAAAAATACAATGGCCTTACAACAGTTAGAAACACAATGTAACAAATTACAATACAATAGACTTATCCTAATTTGGGAAGCAGGGACGGGTGGCCATTGTGCTCGCTTCCCGACTCTTTCCTAGCCTCTTAAAGTGACCAAAGGAGACCAAGTTATCAAGTTTTAAGTCATTCTGTAACATGTTCCACGCTGATGGGGCAGAACTTCTAAACGCTTGCTTTCCTAACTCTGTTCGAGCCCTAGGCACCAATTACTGACAGAGTTTACATGTTTGGGTGAACCATCCCTTTAATGTTTGTTCCTCCAGCTGTAGGTCTACATGAATTGGCTTATTTGCTAACGACGCTGTGTTTTCTCAGGTATGATGACCTGGACTCTTTCCTCCCTCAGCTTCAGCGATACCTGCAGTACAGCTCTCGTCTCAGCGGCTGGATCGACGAAACCCAACGGCAGATCGATGCTCAGCAGTCCCTCAAGACCGATGACATCACAGGTTACGACCAACTCGTCGACCAACAGAAAGTGAGCTTGGAAAACATGTTCTTGAGTAGACCAAATAGCTAAGCCCATCACTCAAAAAACTAAAGCTAGTCATTTCAACCAATGTTATTTTATTATCATTGAGATACTATTAATATTCAGATTTTTTCAGAGTTTTATTTTTAGTCATTTTGTGATACACTCAGATTGGGTCATCGATTTCCGGCCCAAAAGCTCTTCAAAACCAAGAGAAGAAAGAAAAAAAAAACCACCCAAAAACATTTACTTCCAAAATAATGTGATCGGATTTTATTGCCATGTTAACCAAGGTTGATCAGGGCCATTTTTATCTTCTTAAAACAAAATAATCATAACAAAATAAAATAATAGAAATGAATCGATTTCCCAGGGGGAGCAATGCAACAGGACAACAGATCATGGAAAATACATTCAAATAAAATGAGAAAATATGACTAAAAATGTAGAAACGGCAAAACGCCAATCAAGGAATTAACAGACAACTTTATTTCTCGGAAACATGCACACATCATTTTTAATGTCAACAGTAAGAATAGACCAACTCAAGTGCAAGAAAACCTGTTTAAATGATTAGAATACGCAGCTTAATTAAGCTACATTTTTTAGTTTGTTGTCTCTCACACACGCACACACACGCGCACACACACACAGACACACACACACGCGCACACACACACACACACACACACACACAGACACACATTTCACACACGCACTTCTTAAACACAAACATGCACGCGCACACACACACACACACACTTCACACACGCACATCTCAAAAACACACACACACACACACACACACACACACACACACACACACACACACACACACATTTCACACACGCACATCTCAAACACACACACACCTCACACACACTCACACACACCTCACACATGCACACCTCACACACACACACACACGCACTTTTTAAACACACAAACATGCACGCACACACACACACACCTCTCACACACACATTTCACACATGCACATCTCAAACACACACACACACACACACACACACACACACACACACACACACACACCTCACACACATTTCACACAAGCACATCTCAAACACACAGACACCTCACACACATACACACACTCACACTCACACACACAAACACCACACACACCTCACACACACCACACACACCTCACACATGCACACCTCACACACACACGCACACACACCACACCACACACACACACACACACACACACACACACACACACCACACAGACACACACACACACACACACACAATAACAGCCGAAAATGTAATTCATTGATACTTACTGTACGATAATCAGACAATAATAAAATGAACAACGAGTGGATAATACAATCTTTAGACAAACTTTGATGTTGGCTTGAGAGAGCTTAGCCAGAAAGACTGAAGTTTCAGGGTTTTAAATTTAAAATAGTTTAGAGTTTTAGTTTAGTTTAGTTTTAAAAGCTAGAAATTTGCATGAATGGATAAATGGGTGGAGGGATGTATTTTGAAGGTCATACAGTGTATCAGAAAAACACATTGATTTTCTGGAACATCATATTAGAATGATATGATCATGTGACACTGAAGACTGGAGTAATGATGCTGAACATTCAGCTTTGATCACAGGAATAAATTACACTTTACTGTATATTCACATAGAAAACAGATGATTTACACTGGAAAAAATATGTCGCTGTTTTTACTGTATTTTAATCAAATAAACGCAGCTTTGATGAGCAGACGAGACTCTTTCAATAACATTAAAAATCTTCATGATCCCAAACTTTTGACCCCAATTTTGGCTAGTTTTTATCAATTTTTATTTCAGTTTTAGTTATTTTAGTAAATCAAGTTAAATTAAATAAAAGTGAGAAATGTTGCTTTGGCGATTAGCTGAATTAAAATAAATGTAAGTGTTTTTATTTCAGTTACTGTTCATTTTATTTCAAGTAACGAAAATGTTTTTTTAAATGTTTTTAGGTAACTATGATATCCCTGATTTCAACAGAATCCACAGATTCATATTCATTGAGTCGACTTGTTTGATTTAACTGAAGTTTAATTAAACATTTCAAAGGCTTCATTTAACATTTGTGCTCTTCTATAATGTGTGCAGGCTTTAAACTCTGATATAAAGGCAAAGAGAGAGTTGCTGGAGACGGTGCAGAATAATGGCGACGCCTGCATAAATGCCATCAAGGTATAAAAAACTAATGATGATGTATCGTAATTAAAACATCAAATTATAATAATTTGCCTTTGTCTCTGAAATTACTTTTTGCCTGATGTCACCTTGCCTATTGCTCACCAATTAACAATAATCATGGTTACACTTTACATTAGTTAACATGAACTAACGATGAAAAAAACATTTATTAATCTTAATGTTGATTTCAACATTTGCTAATTAAAATCAAAATTTGCATTATTATTTATATATATAACCTGAACTAACAAAGACAAATTGTATTTCTTTAACAAACGTTAACAATGATTAATAAATAGATACAGTAGCAAATGTATTTCTCATTGATTGTTTATGTTAGTTAATTTATTATCTATTATTGTAAAGTGTTACCATAGATATCGTTTACATCATTTGAAAATCTGAACTATAATCTCGCCCGGCTCTAATCTGCTATAAGGAAATGCAACTATAATACAAATATAAACCTTAACATCATGGTATTATGTATGCATTATACAAATGCAAAAATAAAACGATAACGCTTTACAATAAGGTTCATTAGTTAATTACATTAGTTAACACGAACTAAGAATGAACAATACTTCTTCAGTATTTTTTAATCGTAGTTAAAATTAAATTTAACATTTACTAATACGTTATTAAAATCAAAGGTTGTATTTGTTAACATTAGTTAATGCACCGTGAACGTCTCGGTTACGTATGTAACCCTCGTTCCCTGAGTACAGGGAACGGAGACGTGTCGTCGGGGGAGTTCCCTGACGAATTGGAATTGGGATCACGCTAGGGAGCCTATTGCCTTTGAGAGAATTAAAACGAGCCAATGGAATTGGCATGCAAAATTTGCATTCCGCAGCCCGCCTACCAGCGCGGGTATAAAAAGCGGAAGTAAATATTGCGTAATGCTTTTCGCTGAGGAGCCGAACAGTGTCCAGTCCTCCGCGAAGGTACAGCAACATGGCGAAGGGACGACACGTCTCCGTTCCCTGTACTCAGGGAACGAGGGTTACATACGTAACCGAGACGTTCCCTTTCGTCCTGGGAACTCCGACGTGTCGTCGGGGGAGTTCCCTGACGAATTGGGATCCCTAACAAAACGCCATGGTGCTGGCCCCTTCCAGCGCCCAGCTAAGCTACCCAAGCAGTTTTACAAATTACGGGAGCTAGCAAGGGAATCGCACTGCTGTTCCGCAAGACCCGCACAGTGGATAGGATAACACTGGGAAAGCGTGCCCAACCCGTAAACAGGGGAAGGGAACGCTGCGGAAGCCAGATGCCTGAAGAAGGCCTGGAATACACATATGTACTAGCCCAGGGGGATAGTGAAACATATGGCAGTCCCTGAGGTAGTCCCCTCCAAGGGGAGTGGGAGCGTACTCAACAGGGACGACAGAACGAGTCTGTCAAGGGGAAGACACGGCTAGACTGCACGTGGCATAATGGGTCACCGAAGAGACCACTGGACATAACACCCAGTCTACACAACAACTCCCATAGAGGTAGTAGACCTGGCGCCGGCGGTCCGCCACGCCTGGCACCGAAGGGGTGATGGAGGAACTCACGAGGCTAACCAACGTATGGCGCCAACGGAGCGAAAGACGCACGTATCCGGCTGAGGCACGGAGTGGCGTAGCAAGCCGACACAACCTATTCCCTCGCACCACTGGCCGTAGCGAGTACTCGGGAGGAAATAGGTTCCACACGTAGGCTATAAAATCTAGCGAACGTGTTCGGTGTCGCCCAGCCCGCAGCTCTACAAATGTCTGTCAGCGAGGCGCCTTGAGCCAACGCCCAGGAGGCGGCAACACCTCTTGTAGAGTGAGCACGCAACCTGGGAGGACAAGGCTCACCCGAAGCTTCATACGCTTGGGTGATAGCATCCACTAACCAGTGAGCTAACCTCTGCTTGGAGACGGCCTTCCCCTTCTGCCGGCCTCCGTAACAGACAAAGAGCTGGTCTGAGGTCCTGAAGCTTTGCGTTCTGTCAGTGTAAACCCGCAGGGCGCGGACTGGACAGAGAAAAGCTAGGGCTGGGTCTGCCTCCTCCTGGGGCAGCGCTTGCAGGTTCACTACCTGATCCACGAAGGGAGTGGTAGGAACCTTGGGCACATATCCGGGCCGGGGTCTCAATATAACGCGAGAAAGGCCCGGCCCGAACTCTAGGCACGATTCGTCGACCGAAAAAGCTTGCAGATCCCCGACCCTCTTAAAAGAGGCCAATGCCAACAGGAGCGCTGTCTTAATGGACAGGATATTCAGCTCGACTGTCAGCAAAGGCTCAAAGGGAGGACTTTGAAGAGCTCTCAGTACCAGAGCTAGGTCCCAAGAGGGTACAGAGTGTAAAACACGAGGTGGATTTAACCTCCTAGCACCCTTGAGGAATCTGATGATCAGGTCGTGCTTCCCCACGGACTTACCTTCTACTACATCGTGATGTGCGGCTATTGCGGCAACATACACTTTGAGGGTGGAGGGAGACAGCCTTCGCTCCAACCCATCTTGTAGGAAGGAAAGCACGACTCTGATCGGGCAAGTTCGGGGGTCCTCCCGGTGGGAGGAACACCATTCGACGAATAGGTTCCATTTCAACGCATAGAGGCGCCTCGTAGAGGGGGCTCTAGCAGAAGAGATGGTGTTTACCACTGCCTGTGGTAGACCACCTAGAACCTCCGCGTCCCGTCCAGGGACCAGACATGGAGTTTCCAGAGGTCTGGACGCGGGTGCCATAGAGTGCCCCGTCTCTGAGAAAGGAGGTCCTTCCTCAGAGGAATCGGCCAAGGAGGGGCTGTCGTGAGGAGCATGAGTTCCGTGAACCAAGTCCTGGTGGGCCAATAAGGCGCCACTAACAAGACCTGCTCCTCGTCCTCCCTGACCTTGCACAGAGTCTGTGCAAGAAGGCTCACTGGGGGAAACGCATACTTGCGCAGGTCCCGGGGCCAGCTGTGAGCCAGGGCGTCCGTGCCGAGGGTCCCCTCAGACAGGGAGTAAAACCACTGGCAATGGGTCGTGTCCGGAGAGGCAAACAGGTCTACCTGTGCGAGTCCGAAAACACTCCAGATCAGCTGAACCGCCTGGGGATGGAGTCGCCATTCTCCTGGCAGGGGAGGCAACCGTGAAAGCTCGTCTGCCACACAGTTGAGCTCCCCTGGAACATGAGTGGCGCGAAGCGACCTCAGATGCTTCTGACTCCACAGGAGGAGGTGGGAGGCGAGTCGCGACATGCGGCGGGAGCGTAGACCACCTTGTCGGTTGATGTACGCAACGGTCGCAGTGCTGTCCGTACGGACCAGTACGTGCTTGTCTTTGAGGAGCCCCTTGAGGCGGCACAAAGCCAAGCGTACTGCTTGCAACTCTAGGCAGTTGATATGCCAATGCAGCTGGGGCCCCGTCCACAGACCCGAGACTGCATGCCCTTTGTACGTGGCCCCCCACCCCATGGCAGAGGCATCTGTGAAAACCACAGCATGCCTGGAAACCTGGACTAGGGGCACTCCGGCCCGTAGAAACGCAGGATTCGACCACGGGGAGAAGGTTTGGCGACAGTGCGGGGTCACTTTGACCCGGAACGTGCCGCTCTGCCACGCCCACCTCGGGACTCGATCGTGAAGCCAGTGCTGGGGCGGTCTCATATGTAACAGGCCGAGCGGCGTTACTGCGGCTGCGGCTGCCATATGCCCCAGGAGCCTCTGAAATTGTTTCAGTGGGACCGCTGTCCTGCCTCGAAAAGACCTGAGGCAGGTGAGCACTGACTGGACGCGCTCCTCCGTGAGGCGCGCTGTCTGGGCGACCGAGTCCAACTCCATACCGAGATAAGAGATCCTCTGCACGGGGCAGAGTTTGCTCTTGTCCCAGTTGACCTGAAGCCCCAACCGGCTGAGATGCCGTAGCACCATGTCCCTGTGCTCGCACAACACATCTCGCGAGTGAGCCAGAATGAGCCAGTCGTCGAGATAGTTGAGAATGCGAACGCCTTGTTCTCTCATGGGAACAATGGCCGCCTCCGCGACCTTCGTGAAGACGCGGGGTGACAGGGCCAGCCCGAAGGGTAGGACTTTGTACTGATACGCTCGACCCTCGAAAGCAAACCGAAGAAACGGTCTGTGACGAGGAAGAATCGAGACGTGAAAGTACGCGTCCTTCAGGTCGATCGCTGCAAACCAATCCTGGGGACGGATGCACTCGAAAATGCGCTTCTGCGTGAGCATCTTGAACGGGAGTTTGTGCAGGGCCCGATTCAAAACTCGCAGGTCCAGGATTGGCCGTAACCCACCGCCTTTCTTGGGTACAATGAAGTAGGGGCTGTAGAACCCGGACCTCATCTCGGCAGGAGGGACCGGCTCGATCGCGTCCTTCGCCAGCAGGACATCGATCTCTTTCCGCAGGACAGGGGCATCCACTGACCGCACACGGGTGAAGTGGACGCCCCTGAACCTGGGAGGCCGGCGTGCAAACTGAATTGCATAGCCGAACCGGATGGTGCGGATGAGCCATCGAGACGGACCCGGAAGCTCTAGCCAGGCTTCCAGGTACCGAGCCAACAAGCCCACCCGAACCACCGGCGTACCCGCGGAGGGGCAGCGAGGTGGAAGGCAGGGACCCGGCTGCAGTGGCGATGTGGCCACTGGAAGCGGGGTCTGGGCGTGGAGTTTGCCAGAGACCTGCTTCCACCGAGGGGCAGACGGCAGAGAGAGCGCGTGGGCTTTCTGCTGCGGGCTGCCCCTTGGCGAGAGGAGGGGAAGAGACGAGGTACGAGGCCCTGCCTCCTCGTGAGCTGGTCTCTGCCCCTCTGGGCCCAGCCGCCGAGAGGAGCGACGCAACCGAGGAAGCGTCGCCGCTCTCTGCAGACTGGGAAGAGAGGAACGGGAGCGATGCTGCTCGGTGACAGCATCCACTGCCATTCTGACCCTCTTGGACGGAGGAGACTGCGTGCCCACCAGTCTCGACCGAGGATGACCTGAAGGAGGAAGGAGAAACTGCTCTTTTAATGAATTTTTGGGTACCGCTGACCGAGTGGCCAGCGGCGGAACAGAAAGTTTTTTCATACAAAACAAAAAATTCTCCGCCCGGCCCTCCCCCGGGGGAAGGAGGCGTGCAGGGGCACCCTCCTGAAGAGCAGTCATCTGGTCCTCCTTCAGGTCGCCCGTCTCAGGAGCGCTTCCCTCCCTTCCTTTTACGGGAAGGGGCCGGGGGCGTCTGAGCGGGTTTGGCCGACCTCTTACGACCAGACTTCCTCACTCCAGGGTTGGAAGGCTGCGCTGGAGGGGGAGCTGGCGCAGGAGGACGGCCTCGGCGACGGGAAGCAGCTGGAGGTTCAACAGGAGCAGAAGACGGACCCGCAGCAGCCCGTCTCCTGTGCAGGACGTGCCGTATCGCCTCCGACTGCTTCTGGGCGGCGGAGAACTCTTGGGCTAAGGTCTCCACCGCGTCGCCGAAGAGGCCGCCCTGGGAAATGGGGAAGTTGAGAAGTCTGTTCTTCTCCGCTTCCCGCATCTCAGCCAGGGTCAGCCATAGGTGGCGTTCCTGGACCACTAGAGTGGACATCGCCCGACCCAGCGAACGTGCGGCGACTTTCGTCGCCCGGAGGGCGAAGTCCGTCGCCACACGCAGCTCCTGCAGCAGAGCCGGGTCAGAACCACCCGCCTGCAAGTCATGGAGCGCCTTTGCTTGATGTACTTGCAAAAGCGCCATGGCATGCAGGGTGGAAGCGGTGTCTCCACACGCCACGTAGGCATCCTTGGTCAGACCGGAGGAAAACCTACAGGCGCGGGAGGGGAGCGAAGGGGCACCCCGCCAAGCGGAAGCGGTCTTAGGACACAATAGCATCGCTACCGACCGCTCCACTGGGGGGATTCCCTCGTACCCGTGCGCCGCTCCACTGTCCAGGGTGGTGAGGAGGGAGGAGCGAGGATGTCCACGCCTGGACGCAAAAGGTGCCAGCCAAGACTTCCTCAACTCCTCATGCACTTCAGGGAAGAATGGGACTGGAGCAGGCCGTGGGGCAACAGAACGGCCCGCCCCAATACACCAATCATCCAGCCGCGAAGGTTCGGGACCCGGCGGAGGGTTCCACACAAGCCCGACATTCGCAGCCGCCCGTTCGAGCATAGCAGCCATTTCTGGATCCGGCTCAGGCTGAACCACCACACCCGAAGGGGGCAGTCCTGCCGAGTCATCACCAGAAGATGACCGCTCCTCCTCCGATGCTGCGATCGACATCTGATCCTCAGGTGGTGCTCCGAAGGAGACAACCGGAACCGCCCGAGGGGGCTCCGGCCGCTCCAACGGAAGCGCCGATGGCCGCGAGCTACTAGAGGTGTGAGGATGCCGATAGGATCTTTCACCAGTCGAAACATTGCTCACAGTAATCCTCATACGCTCACCAACAGGAATCACAGAAGTAGCCGCCTGCCGAACTGAATCGACAGGTGAACTAGATCTGGGATTTTCTGAAGGGACTCCCCCATGTTTCAGGGTTCTCAGTCTCGAACGCAGCGTCGCGAGAGTCATATTCCCACAGTGAGAACATGACTCGTCCACAAACGCTGCCTCAGCGTGCGCTAAGCCCAAGCACGAGAGGCAGTATTTGTGGCCATCATCCCGAGGGAGAGATCGACCGCATCCAGAAACGCACGGGTGAAACGTCATCCTGAAAAGGACGCGAAACACCCGTGATGCTCTTTTAGAGAAAGGAAAAAAACTCTTTAAATGTGCCGAGGCACAGAGGGACCACCGCGGCAGACAAACGGGGAAACTGCAAGCCCGAATGCTGCACTCCAATACCAGCCGTTAAAACAGCTTTTTGTTTCTGTTTCAATCCAGCCGCGGGAAGCGATGGTCGCTCGAGTGCCGTGACGCCAGCAGCAGAGGATTCCTCTCTTCTCCAAAAGACGCTCGTTCTGTTCTTCTCTTCTTCAAAAGCTTTTTCAGAGGACACAGCAGCTCAGAGAGACACACTGGAGGCTCCGAAGCTAAAAGCATTACGCAATATTTACTTCCGCTTTTTATACCCGCGCTGGTAGGCGGGCTGCGGAATGCAAATTTTGCATGCCAATTCCATTGGCTCGTTTTAATTCTCTCAAAGGCAATAGGCTCCCTAGCGTGATCCCAATTCCAATTCGTCAGGGAACTCCCCCGACGACACGTCGGAGTTCCCAGGACGAAAGGGAACTAACATGTTAGTATTTTTACTAACATTAACAAAGGTAAATAAATACTGTAACAAATGAGCTGCTTATTTTTAGTTCATGTTAGTAAATACATTAATGTTAACTAATGAACCTTATTGTAAAGTGTTGCCAATCAAGTTTGCAGCCCTACTCAAACCTTGTCAGTTGTTAAGCACAGTAATTTAATTCATAATTAATAGTGTGAACTGTCTCTCTGTAGAACTATGAGCTTGAATTAGCATCTTACGGTGCTGGACTGGAAACTTTGCTTAACATCCCCATCAAGAGGACTGTGCTTCATTCCCCATCTAACTTCATTACAGAAGAGGTACACCTACAAACACACACTTTCAGCCAACACAAACATTCATTTTATTGCAAAGTTGTCTTATTATAATACCATATTTTGTATTACTTGTCTTCGTCCCCTAGGTCTCTTCTCTAAATGCACACTACTTAGAATTGCTCACCCGCTCAAGTGATCACCACAAACTCCTTACGGCTTCCCAGAAGAACATGCAAGACCTGAACGTATGTCACATCCGCAACACACTCTCCAACACTAACGCACGATTAATTCAAACACACACACAAAACCCCTCTCTGTGAGTTTAGCTCAACATGCGCCAACCATCTCCTCAAATTGTAATGACAAGGCTGTTGTCAACAACTGTGGTTTTCCCCCAAAAATAAAAGCTTTATGGTTTAACATTTGAAAAAATGAACAAATTATGACAGCCGTAAATAGTGGTATTGTAATTTTACAGCTACTGTAAAATAGAATGGCATATTAAACAAATTACAATAATGATGTTTTTTTTATTTTAGAGTGCAATAGTACAGCGGTTTTCAATAGGTGAGGCGCGCCTCCCCTGGGGTGCGCCAAAGAGGCACAGGGGAGGCGCGACACGCAAAGAAAAAATATCTGTATCAGAGAATGTCTGTATGCTCTATTAACATAACAGGGCTTAAATTATTCCGGCAACACATGCGATACATTTTTGTATATGATCACGCTCTTATTTACGCAAATACTTTTAAACCATCCATTCGTAACAAGACAAAAGAGAACGCGCTGTCAGTGAATGTCCTCCTGACACACACGCACGCACGCACGCATGACACACAGAATGACGCGCGCCCGTATCCAGTTCTCTTTCGCACTTGAACGAACATTAACCCACACATTTATGCCAAAATGTCCGTTTTGTCGAGTATCCTCACAAGAATTGTCTTAAATGAGTTAAATAAAATCTTAGGAAGAGTAGGGGAGCGCGGGGCACAACCTAACGCGGGGTTAAATGTAACACGGACCTCGGGATCAAGCCGGTTGTGTTTCCGCTCTTTTTCTCTCGCTGCCAGAAGACGGTCTCCCGCGAATTTGTGGAAAGTTTTGATTAGATTTCATGAAGATGCTGGACAAAGAGTGTTTTGACACCATGCAAGTAAATTTTTCATCATAGGTTTTTTTCGGTTTCTGAGTTGGGTGTGTACGTCACCAAATCTAACTTTATATTGCCTTAATTACTGTCTTGTTGGCTAAAACATAGCACCGTTTTGAAACATGTCAGCAAATCCTAGCAACAGTTTGCTAGGCTTAAAATATGTTTTACACAGCGGGGTTAGATGTAGCACAGTGTTACAAACAAGCCGCCAAGTGTACAATGATAATCAAATGAAAACAGGGAGCCACACAACTTTTAGGTTTGAGTAGGCTTATTTATTTATATATTTAACTTTGTTGGACTTTCACAAACAATGTTGGAATTTATTTATTTTTTATTTAGTTTATTATGCATTGATCACCTGTTTCTTTAAAAAAAAAATATAGTCTGGTTTTAATGCAATAAACCCTTTACATTTTTATTTTAAGCGTTTTTATTATTACTGTTATTATTATCAATAATAATAATTTTACATGCAGCTGCCACACATTAATGTAATTCAATTGCAATTACAATATTTGATGATTTTATTTATTTATTTATGTATTGCTTGCAAAACTGTGCAGCCCTTTTCTATGTCTCTATCCATGATATTGATCCATCATAGAAGGATGATTGGATGAGGGATGGATGTATGGATATCTATCTATACATATGCACAAACAATATCAAACCATACAGATCAAATATTACTGAATTATGTGTGTTACACACAAGTGTTACAACTAACCCCTCTGTCTGTTAAAATTATCCCCGCATGGGGTAGGTTGTAACATTTGCACTTCTGTCACTTTCAGTGCAACTGTACGAAAATGGAAGCTCCTAGAAAAAAACTTTAAGTGTTCATATGTAGCAGAGATGTGTATGTTGCTTGCGTTAAAAAAAAGATGAATCTAACTTAATTGTTTTTTAAATAATTGAGCCAAAACCAAAATGTGTTAGGTTGTGCCCCGCTCTCCCCTAGTGAGAGAATGAGATGCGGCAGATCTTAAAGTGACAGAAGCCACTCATTCTCTCTGTCCGTAAAGTTAACCAAAGAACAAAGGGGACAGAGAAAAGTACTCACTGCTCTTGACTAAAGAACCTTTAATAAGGTTTAATCTATATTTCATTTATAATTTATGCAGTGCGGACTGTTTTATAACCTTTCAATTTATGTATCTTTCATATTAGACAGGAAAGGTACAGGTAAATATGACATTTATTATGGGTTTAAGTGAGGATTGTTTTAAGGTAACTTAAATTAAAAGTTGTTATATAGCCTAATAAATGTTTAAAATTTGGGGAAAAATCATTTTCATGGAGACATCAGTAGCTATGTTAATATCAGTGATACTGGCCTTCATTCATAAAAAGCTGCCATAAAAAATTTCAGACTCAGGACTTTAGCCCCTGATATCGGTAATTGTGCGTGCGTGTATTAGCTTTATCATGCATTGTTTCCTTGTCCCAAGTCAACAAAAGTCAGGATTAGGGGAGAATTAGGACCCATCAAAAAACTTAGGAAATATGATCCCGAGTAGTCGGGGTCGGAGGCTGCACCTCTGCCGCAGTGTGTGGTCTGCAAGGAGGTGCTAGTAAATAATAGCATGAGACAATGCAAACTTCAGCGTCACATTGAAACTAAGCACAAATTTACTGAACAAGCCAGTTGAGTTTTTTTGAGAAGAAGCGTGATGATTTGCAGTCACAAAAAAAGCACAATACAGTTGTTTGGCACTATTAAGATGAAGGCGACAGAAACATCTTATTGTGTCGCAAAGGCAGGCAAACCCCATGCATCGGCGAAACATTACTCATTGCATTACACATGTTAAGCATGTTTTGTTGACTTGTGGTTAGGCCTACTGATTTTAGTGATCCTAGTGATTTTAAAAGTAGCCTCAATTAGGCCTGCATGAAGTTGGAAATGATTTGCTGTTGCAATGAATAGTTTATGAATGCACTTTTAAAAAAGTTCAAATACAACATTAAAAAATATTTACATTTTATCAGTTTTTATTGAAACTCATCATTGCCTGGAACACAAAAAGATGGCATTTACTGCAGAGGCGTGTGTGGGTTAGGGCAGGTGGGTGGGATTTTGGGGAAGGGAGGGCTTGGCTGTCCTAACCTACTGTAAAGGGAGGCTCACATCCACCCAATTTGAAAACCCCTGCAATAGTACAATAGTAATATTTCTAGTATATCGATTTGACGGCACTAATAAAAACTTTAAACATAATATATTGAGATATACTAGAAATTTTATTATTGCTAATATTACTACTATTGCTAGATGCTATTAATAGTGATTAATTCATTTGACAGCATTCGTTTTGTCGAGTCGATAACAGTTTTAATTGTTTTAAATAGTGTTTTTTATTTTAAAGTGAAATAAATAATATAGATATAAGATGTATTATTATTATTAATATATAATAATAATATATAAAAACAATTTTTTTTTAAATTAATAAAACTATTGTAATATTTTGCTGTAAAATAAAAAACTAAGTATTTGAGATATAATAATAAATAAAAACATTAAACAAAATAATAAATATTTCTCAAATACAGTTTTTTTACGGCAAAATATTACAATAGTAATATTTCTTATTTAATGTTTTATTTATTTTTATATAATAAATAATATAAATATTTATTATTATTTTATAGTCATTCATATATATTTCCCTTTTTTTTTTGCCAAATTGTGCTGTCAATATCAATTTTTATCAGAAAATTGCAATAGGATTTTTGGTAACACTTTATTTTCATAGTCCACTTTAGACATTTTACTAACTATAAGTAACTTTGTAACTACCGGTCATTAGAGTATTAGTAGACTGTCTGCTTAATATCTGCAAACACTTTATTTTTATGATCCCCAAAAGATATTCTACTGACTATAAGTGACTTTGTAAGTTCACATCAACTTACTCTACCAACCCGAACCCTAACCTAACAGTCTACTAATACTCTGAGACAGGGGCGGTTTCTTCATTAGGGCGATTGGGCGACGCACCACCAAAGTGTGAATGAAAGTGACTTTTTCAATTACATTCACAATCTCATTCAACCACAGAGTTACGCTAGCCGTCACTGTCTGGATATAGTCCAATCAGCGTCATGTCACGTTCTGTGGAGTACCGCCTCTTTTTGGGCGATTTCACTCTGGCTGAGAATCGCCCATGGTGTTCCCATAGACTTACATTCAAAGATGTTTTTTTTTTTTTAACTGGAGGCACTGCAATGCATTCTCTATGGGTTCCGGGAGGGCTCGCACTAACGTGCTTACATCATACGTATCCTTAACTTGTGCAGCGATTGGTGGGAACAAACATACACTATTAAAAATCTTTAAGATTAAGTGACAAATAATATTTGAAAACAATTTCGAATTTGAACAACAAGAAAAAATGAAACACTACTTTAATATCTTTATCAAATATGATTAAAAAAATAAAAAAGAGAACGAAAACGAGAGCAAGAGAGACTGTTGGCACATCTCGCGACTCGCGAGTGGAGGCCAGTTGAACTTGAACAACGTCATGGCGAACGCAGTGTATTAAGCGAGTGATGTAAGCAGTGTAATAATAGTGAGTATAGAAACAAACAATGAGATTTATTGTAAGAGTCATTATTTTTCATTAATATTAAAGTAGTGAAGTTGCTTTACATGCTTAAGCTGTTCATTTATTCATTGCATGGGTGGACCTTATCCAAACATTTGCCCCCCCTGAGAGATTTTGCAGGAGCCACCACTGCTCTGAGAGTTAGTTGACGTAGTTGCAAATTAATGAGAGTTAGTTGACGTAGTTGCAAATTAATGTGAGTTAGTTAATGTAGTTGCAAATTAATGAGAGTTAGTTGATGTAGTTGCAAATTAATGAGAGTTAGTTGACGTAGTTGCAAATTAATGAGAGTTAGTTGACGTAGTTGCAAATTAATGAGAGTTAGTTGATGTAGTTGCAAATTAATGAGAGTTAGCTGATGTAGTTGCAAATTAATGAGAGTTAGCTGATGTAGTTGCAAATTAATGAGTTAGTTGATGTAGTTGCAAAGTTATTTATAGTTAGTAGAGTATTTAAAGTTGACTATCAGAAAAAAAAACCTCAGATCGTGTTTCCCTACCTAACACTAAATCTGCTTCTGTGAACACAAATTCTTTAATAGTTTTAGGACTAAAGTCAACAGACATTTTGACCAAATGTCAAGTGTAATGTTTTATGCTGTGTTTTCTGCAGATGATGAATACCGAGATTGGGATGCGCAATGAGGAAATTCAGCAGTTGAAATACGCCATTGCGGATCACACTGCCATGAATGCCTCTTTGCAGGAGGCTCTCCTTAAATACAAGCAGGAGCTGAATGAATCCCAGGCACACCTGCTTTCTCTGGAAGAGGTGAAGAGGAATGAGACTTTGAAGTGTATGACCACACAAGACAGCCTTGACTCTTCTACAAACCGTCTTCAAGAGCTTACGGAAGAAGTACGTCGCCTCAAGCAACAGTTGGAAGATATGGAGAGGAAGAAGAAAGTCGTGGAAGAGCGTTATACGTTTTTACAGGAAGACTACGATCAAACCATGCGCAAGAAAGTCAAAGAGCTCGAGCAGGCCAGCTGGGCCATGATAGATCTGGAGAAGACGGTGTCTGAAAGGACCCGAGAGCTGGAGCGTCTGCGCAAGGAGTTGGATGACGAGGCTCGGCGCTTCAAGGAGGCGCAGACGGAGCTGGCAAAGGTAAGGCAGGAGCACAGCATACAGATACGAGAGGTGAAACAGACCTACGAGTCTCAAATCCACGTTACTCAGACCAGCATGCAAAAGCTTTCGCAGCAGAAGGAAAGTGATTCTGCCTCCATGCAGCTGGAGTTTGAAAGAGTAGAGGGAGAATCTAGAGAGTTGAAGGAGCAACTGCAAATGCTTCGTCTTTCCCTCAACCAAGAGGAGGTCGAAAGGAGACACTTGGAAGAGGAGGTACAGAGACTTAGTGCTGTGAATGGAGAGGAAAGCCGAAAGAGGCAAGAGCTGGAAGCACAAGTCCAGTTGATGCTTAGTCAGAAACGTGAAGCAGACAACAAAACAAGGGAGGTACAAGAGAGCTCAAGTCGGACAGTGCAGGAGAAAAGTATTGAGATCATCCGCCTCACACGGTGTCTTGAGGAGGAGCAGCGTCTGAAAAGATCTTTAGAGACTGGGACAAGGCGACTGGAAGGGGAGTTAGCTGACCTCAAAACTAAGAACGAAGCCTCGAATGGGGAGTTGTTGCAGCTTCGCTCCTCCGACAGTCAATTGAGCCTTATCCGGGTTGAGTTGGAGGCCCATGCCCTTGAGAAAGGACGGTGTGAACAAACTATCGTACGCCTACAAACGCGCATTCAAGAGCTCCAGGAGGAGCTGAAACGCCTGGAAAGCGAGTTGGAGAAACAGCGGAGAGTGGCAGAAGAGGAGGCCAACAAGCGAAGGAGAACGGAGATGCAACTTGAAAAGAGTAGCCAGGCCATGCGGGAGTACACCACTACAATCACCACACTGCGTAAGAGCCAGGAAGAAACCAGTCTTGAGGCAAAACATACGGACAGCGAATGCAAGCAGTTGCAGGAGGCCTTAGACCGTGCCTTGAAGGAGAACAAAGCTTCTTCTCAGAGTTTGGCTGCCTTGAAAGCTGAAATGAACACTTTGAAACTACAGCTCACGCAGGAGCAGGGGCGGGTCCAAGACTTCAACCAGCGCTACGAGACCCTTCACCGTAGCATGGAAGAAAAGACTTGTGCATTGAACATAGGCACTGCTGAAACTGAGCGCCTGCAGAGGCTCACCGAAACTCTTACAAAAGATCGTCTCCGCCTGGAGGAGGAGTTGCGTTCCATGCGTCTAGAACACGAGGAGCTGCTCAAAGACAAAAACCGTGGAAATCGGGAAATGGCTGAGCATGTCACAGCTTTGCAGAAACAGCTTGAGTCCAGCCAGCGTGCTGGTGCAGAGCATGACAGGCTTATGCGACAGCTCTCCAGAGAGAGAGAAAAACTGCAACTGGAGATAGAAAATGTACAAAAACAAGCCAGAGAGGTACTAGGATAAATAGAAACTAGAGTTCTCGAGTTTTATCCTTAAAATCTGTAGATTTAGATGTAGCTGGCTGCATGCATCTCTCTCTCTCTCTCTCTCTCTCTCTCTCACTCTGCATTATGTAAATGGTTAGTCTTGACATGGAAAATATGGCCCACTAAGAATCTGCACCATTTTTGCATGTTTTAATGTGCATGTTTGACCTATCTCCACACCACACCCCGCAGAATAATCAGATTTGCATCTTAATTACCTTACAAGCTTCCATGCTGCACGCTTTTTTGCATTATGAGCAACAGCATCCAATCACATACTTTCACATTCAGATGACACTTAATGTATTTGTACAGTCTTGTCCAAACCACATCTGAGATGCATCACTTTAGCCTCTATCGTCTGTTGCATCCTCTGTGATTTTTATCCTTTAGAACAGGGATGCCAAACCCTGGTCCTGGTGGACTACTGTCCTGCAGCTCCAATCCTAATCAAACACACCTGAACCAGCTAATCAAGGTATTCAGAATTGCTTGAAAATAACAGGTAGGTGTGTTGGAGCATACGTCTGCATAAGGATGCCCTCCAGGAGCAGGTTTGGCTATCCTTTCTTTAGAAGCTAAGCCATGTACTTAGCTTGAAAACCAATCAGTTCTGTAATTGACAATGAATGCAACAAATCTTTGTCATATCTGAAAAATCATATACAGAAATATCAACTGTGAAATATACAGTAGTCAACATTTGAAGTGGATCAACAAATACCCGTTCTTGTCTTAGGACAACTTTGATTAACTTTTTTGATCCACTTCAAATGTTGACTACTGTATTTTAAATGATAGAACACTCATTTTATTTTTAACGTTTTTTGTTGCAGACTTCCTCCGTGATCCAGACGTCCCAATCCCAGTGCAACAATCTGCAGCAAGAACGAGATGGTCTCTTCAAGAAAATGACAGTAATGGAACAGGAAATTATACACTTGAAGAAGCTGGAAGACGAGCTCGCACAAATCAAACTCTCACTGGAGTCTGAAATACGTCTCAAATCACAGATGCAGGAGGATAATGAGAGGATCAAGAAGGATTTTACCCAGTGGAAGAGCAAATGTGCGATTCACGAGGAGCAACTTCGACAGCACATCTCGGAGCGCTCTGGCCTGGAGGGACAATTTAACTCTGTCAACACCGAGATGGAGAGGTTGAGGACTCATCTGAAGGAAGCGGAAGAACGTAACAGGCTGTTGTTGCAGAACTTGGAACGAGAAAGGGCACAGATGCAGGCGCTTCGAGACTCACAGCAGAAGGAGTTGCAGAGACTGCAGGAGAAACCAGACGGTGCTGCCAAATACACTCAGACAGACCAAACCGACGACTCCTCACTGGTCTTCGAAGGCGTCCGCAAGAAGGTCACGGCACAGCAACTGCGTGACTGCGGTGTGATTGACAAGGTGACCTTTGAGCAGTTGATGAATGGCCAGCGGACTGTTCAGGATGTATCGGTTGACATCAGGCTCAATCTTAAAGGCACAGGAGCCATTGCCGGGCTGGCAGCAGGACCTAAAGGCAAGATGACCTTCACAGAGGCCAAGAAACAAAAGATGATTTCAGATGAGAGTGGAAACATGCTGCTGGAGGCTCAAGCTGCCACAGGATACATCATAGATCCCCGAGCTAATGTAAAAATGACTGTTGAGGAGGCTTGTTTGAATGGACTTGTGGATGAAGCTGACAAGAAGCAGCTGTTGATTGCAGAGGCCGCCTGTGTTGGGTTCAGGGATCCCAAAACTGCAAAACTCCTGCCAGCTAGCCAAGCCATGAAAAAAGGAATAATCGACCGGGAAACAGCTCTGCGCCTCCTGCAAGCTCAAGAGGCGGCGGGAGGCATCCTTGATCCTATCCTTAGCGTCTACCTTTCCAAAGATACTGCCATGGACCGTGACCTTGTTGATGAGGATCTTTATCAAGCTCTAAATGCCAGACCAGATTGCTACATTGATCCAGACATTGGTCTACATGCTAGCTACGTTACCCTCAAGAAGCGATGCAAGGCTGATCTTAGCACTGGCTTGCTCCTGCTTCCGGCTCCAGAGAAACCCTTGACTGTACAGGGACTGCGTAGCAAAGTTAACGTATCGGATCTGGTGGATGCAAAATTGCTGGAAACTTCAGACGTGGATCATCTGAGAGAGGGCAAGATTACCAGCCAAGACATTGAACACAGGCTTCGGGCTTATCTCAGAGGGTCAACTTGCATTGCTGGGATTTATGACGAGGCCAACGACTGCACCTTGCCTATCTACCAGGCCATGAAGAATGGGCTTCTGCGACCAGGCACTACCTTGGAGCTTCTGGAGGCCCAGGCCGCCTCAGGCTTCATGATTGATCCCATTCACAATGAGTACTATACAGTCGAGGAGGCCTGTAAGAAAGGACTGGTGGGTGTGGAGTTCAAAGACAAGCTTCTATCCGCCGAGAGAGCAGTAACTGGGTACAAAGACCCAGGCACCGACAAGATGATTTCCCTTTTTGAAGCTATTGAACGTGGTCTCATAGAGAAAGGTCATGGCATTCGCCTGCTGGAGGCTCAGATTGCTAGTGGTGGCATCATTGACCCTAAACACAGTCACCGAATTGATGTTGATGTGGCGTACCAAAAAGGCTACTTTGATGAGGAGATGAACCAGATACTTAAAGATGAAGGAGATGACACAAAGGGTTTCTTCGACCCAAACACTGAGGACAATCTGACCTACTTGCAGCTAAAGAGCCGCTGCATCGCAGACAAGAAGACGGGACTGGTGCTTCTGCCTCTTTATGATAAGAAAAAGATGCAGCAGAAGAACTCCTCGAGGAAGAGACGGGTACTGATAGTTGATCCAGAAAGTAATAAAGAAATGACGGTGCGTGAAGCCTACGAGAAGAAACTCATAGACTACGAGACCTTTCTGGAATTGTCTCAGCAAGAGTGTGAGTGGGAAGAAACCGTAATTACTGCTGCTGATGGCTCAACCAGTACAGCTATAATGGACATGCAAACAGGCATTCAGTACGACTTGCAAGAACTGCTAGCTAAGGGAGTGATTAGCCAAAATGTCCTTGATAAATATCGTTCAGGAAGTGTCACCCTTACTGAGTTTGCAGATATGATCACCAAAAAGGCAAAGACCCTCAGCAAACCCCTTAGCTCCTCTGTCTCCTCCTCCTCCTCATCATCATCATCATTCTCATCCCAGATGACCATGAAAAGTCAGACAGTCAAAACCGAAACTGTTAAAAAAGTCGAGAGTACCTCCACTCCGCAAGATCCATTCTCAACAAACTCCTCTAAGCATATTTCCAGCATGTCAGTCAAACTGACCCCATTAGTAGAAATAATTGAGGAACAGAATCCAGTTGGAGCAATTTTTGACACAGAGAAGCTGGAGAAGATCAGTGTGTGTGACGCTATGAAGCGAGGAATCATCGATTCCATCACAGGGCAACGGCTCCTGGAGGCACAAGCTTGCACCGGTGGGATTGTGAACCCTGAAACCGGTCGCCGTATGTCTATTCAGGAAGCGACCCGCGTCGGTGTCCTCGATGAGGACATGGCTAACCGGGTAAAACCTGCCCAGAAAGCATATATTGGTTTTGAAGATGTAAAAACCAAGCGTAAAATGTCCGCCGCCGAGGCCGTCAAAGAAAAGTGGCTTCCGTACGAGGCTGGCCAGCGCTTCCTTGAATTCCAGTATTTAACCGGCGGGCTTTTCGACCCAGAGCTCGGGAGCAGACGTTCACTTGAGGAGGCTTTGCAATTAGGGTGGCTGGACATGAGATCGGCTCAGAGGCTCCAGGATTCACGTCACCACCCAAAAACCCTAACCTGCCCCAAGACCAAGCTGAGGATATCCTACAAGGAGGCTCTGGAAGCTTGCATGAACGAAGAGAAGACGGATGTCCGAATGCTTCCCGCCGCCACGGTTTCATCCCGAGGAATCAGCAGCCCCTACAACCTCTCCAATCCAGGATCTGCCTCGGGATCTCGGAGCGGATCCCGTAGGGGCAGCGTGGATTACACTTTATCCCCTTCTTCCTCTTCCAAATACAGCAGTTTTAGCTACAGTAGAACCTCTTTCAGCTCCAGATCACTCTCCTAAACAAACATTTTGTACCGTGCAACATTATCCATCAAAGTATTTTAAGATAACAGCACGAGAATATTAGTATCGATAATCATCTAAACGAATCAGCATTTTTTTACCACCTTATGTACATGTTTGGAAAACTAAAGAAAAAACAATTGCATTTCTTAAATCTATATTGAATGTATTAATCTGGAAATATACACCTTTAATTTTGCATGTTTTCTTACATTCTGGGGGTTTATCTGCTTCTGAGTTTTATTAAACAGATATGAAAGTTGTTTATAACACTAGATGGGTAAAGATGTCATTTTCCGATTTTTGTTTTTACACTAATACTGTTGAATGGCTGTTTTTTTCTCTAAAAGTTTCAGTGCCTTCACTTTACCTTTGTACTAGTCTGAGTTACTCAGTGAAGTTAATAACTTAGTGTCTGACTTCCTTTTTCAGCTTCATTGCTTAAATAAATAAAAAACTAATAAAATGTATGATTTGTATGAATAATTATTACCTGGATGCAAATTTATATGAGATTTTATATTTAGGAGTTAAAGCAGAGTATTTCCATGCTCAAAAAATCTAATCCAGGCCTGCCATCACAATGTTTTCTTTCAAATGTTTAAATCGAAAATGAATACATATAATTCCGTTGAATTTTATTAGTGGTTACAATCAAACAAAGATCTATATATAAAAGGAAAAAAAGTGTCCAGGGTGCTCAAGGAGTTCAAAAAAAATTGTATCCAAGGCTCTTATAAGCTCAATTCAACCTTATTATTTTTATTTTACTTTCAGCATAAAAAAAAAGTAATATAAACCTATACACACACATGCGCACATTCTCACACATACTTACACATTCACACAGACACATGCACACACTCACGCACACACAGACTCACGCACATACACATAGAGACTCATGCACACACACTTTATAAGCATTATAATATATAAGTATTTATATCATAACTGAAAACACAACGTGTGTGTGTATGTTTTCCGTTCACATGGACTCCCTTGTTTCCCTTGATTCTGTTTCTGGTTTGTTTTATTCCGTTTATGGTTTGTAAATTGCTGCATCTAGATCCTTGTTTCCTCTTGCTACCCGGGATACCCCGGTTACATTTATTTTTGTATGCGCAGTGTGTATTGAATTTATCTTTTGTAACCAAATGCTACTCATGTTTGGTGATATAGAACTTTCATTTCCAAAGAAATGAAAGGAAACCTGTCATTCCAGTGAATTCATCTAAACCACATTCAGAATATGTCTGGTATTCTTAGAGAGCTTGGAGGTATTTTCGCAGAGTTACAGGTTTAACTTCTTAGAATCAAGGTGTGTTTAACTTTCATTTTACAGGAAAACGAGTAAACAGTTTACCTTAATTTTAAACAGACATGAATAATTTCCAAAGTGTAGAAAATAGAAATACATTAAATACGTCGTTTTTTTATTAAGAAAATTAGTCTTAAAGGGTTAGTTCACCCAAAAATAAAAATTAAGTCATTAATTACTCACCCCCATGCTGTATCAACCCCGTAAGGCCTTCGTTCGTCTTCGGAACACAAATGAAGATATTTATGATTAAATCTGAGAGGTTGATCACTCCTCAATAGGCTGCCTAAGGGAATGAAACTTGACGGCCCAGAAAGTCATTAAAGAAAATGTTTAAATATTCGAGACTTCAAGAGATTTCCACGACGCACGCGCGAGAATTGCGATCTCCTTCAACTACTTCAGTTCAGTTCTCACGCGTGCGCGTCGTGGAAATCTCTTGAAGTCTCGTTTCAGGCCTACAAGGAAGAAAAGGAATAGTCGAATAAAGTCGTTATTTTTGTTTGTTTTTTCGCACAAAAAGTATTCTCGTCGCTTGATAAACTTATAGTTGAGCCACTGTTGCGACATGGAATATTTAAACATTTTCTTTAATGACTTTCTGGGCCGTCAAGTTTTATTCCCTTAGGCAGCCTATGGAGGAGTGATCAACCTCTCAGATTTAATCATAAATATCTTCATTTGTGTTCCGAAGACGAACGAAGGCCTTACGGGGTTGGTACAGCATAGGGGTGAGTAATTAATGACTTAATTTTCATTTTTGGGTGAACTAACCCTTTAAAGAAGCATAACATGAGAAGACGCCATGACTTACCATGTTTGCCAAGTCAAGTAATATCACCTTTATTTATTTAATACATATTGTTTTTTTTACTGTCATAACAGGAAAATGATTCAGTCTGTTCAGTGTTGATTCAGTTCTATTGTAAAGATTATCAATTGTTAAATTAGTTAATTTCATCTATAAAGCAGCTCTGGAGAAAACAGTGATGTCTTCATCCAGTTCTCATCCAATAGTGTAAGTGCAGGCAGATCAATAATATTGTTGAATATTAAAAGTCCCCAACTAAGCAAGCCAGAGGCAACAGTGGTAAAGAACCCAAACTCCATCAGGTGACAGAACGGAAAAAAATTTTTTAGGAGAAACCAGGCTCAGTCGGGGTCAGCAGTCATAGGTCTGTGTAGAGGACTTGTTTGGTTCTTTGCTGAGGATCTGTGCCGATGGCTGTTGTGTCTCAATAAGGTCTTCACAGGGGATTGTCTATTTGATACAGTCTCTGCTGAAATTCATGAAAATAGAAAAAGGATCTACTGCAAGCAGGTGACTTTAAAATTCTAGGTATTATTATCAACTGGCCAGAATTTTGAGATTGCAATAGACGTGAAGGACTATATTGCGTTAAGAGCTCGCTGATGAACTGCGGAGCTAAACTATTTAGTGCTTTGTAAGTAATTAGCAAGATTTAAAAATGTACACAATGTTAAATAGGGAGCCAATGCAGTGTTGACAGAACCGGGCTAAAACGGTCATACTTCCTGGTTAACTCGAGCTGCTGTGTTTTGGACCGTGCTGGAGTTTGTTTATTAAGCATGTAGGTCAACCACCCAGTAGAGCATTACAATAATCTAGCATGAACTAACTATTCTGCAATTGTCAGTGGGTGCATATATCGTAATTTAGATATATTTTTAATACGTAATGTTTTCAAATAAGCCTGAAGAACTTGATTAACTGAATAAGGTGTGTTTAATTAGGGTTGAAGCTAAACTCTGCAGAGCTGTGGCTGTCACATTTTAAGTCCAAAGATAATGAAGATAAGCCAGGGGTTAAAAAATAGCAGTGATGTTTATTTAACAAGAAAACGTCTTGGTTACGGATGTTACCCTCGTTCCCTGAGTAGCGAACAGAAACGTTAGTCGAAATGTCGAAGAAATAGGGTTTGCTTAGGAGCCTATCATCTTCGAAAGAAATAAAACGAGCCAATGGCAAGGAAATGCCATGGGTCTGCGGAATTTGCATGGCGTGACTCCGCCCCACCGCGTGGGTATAAAGGAGGGACGCCGCAACATGCAGATATGTTTCTTCGCTGAGGAGCCAAGACCGAACTCGGAACAGCGGAAGTGGCAGGGAGACGTAACGTCTCCGTTCCCTATTTAGGGACCGAGGGTTACATCCGTAAACGAGACGTTTCCCTTTTGTAGTCACATTGAGTTACATCGAAATGACGACGAAATGGGGTTCCCAGTCCAATCACGCCACCTTGGCTGTCTTCCAGTGCCCTGCGTAAGTCTAAGCTCCCTGTCATGAGACTAGCACGGACGAAGGACTCCTACTTAACACAGCAATACCAAGGTACACTGGGAAGCATATCTAAGAGAAAATATGCAATCAGTGCCTGCCCGAAGGGGGGGGGGACTTACAGAATACACATATGACCCGGAGGGGGGGTGCATAAGGAGAACACTGGGGTGTCCAGCCCGCAGGGTGGATTATTTCAACCCCAGGAGTGGCTTGCCAAGGGAAAGACACATGCTCAGAGAGGCTTACAGTGGAAATACACATGTGGGGGTCACCCAGAGGGGGAACCATGCACATGGCGGCACCTAGCCAATTGCGAAAGCTGCCGGAGTCATAACTCTGGTGTTGACGTCAACAGCGCTGGAGGAACTCAGGGCTTGTGAGGCTCACCTGAGGAGAATATCGCACCTATCCAGTCCGTGGAGTGGAATGGCGAGCAAGCGAAGACACCTGAGCGGGTCCTAGTACCGGCTGGTTGAAGTGAGTGCACGGGAGTAAGTATAAAGTGGCTCCACTCGGAGATTGTAGAATCTGGCGAATGTGATGCGTGTCGCCCAGCCTGCAGCTGTCTGTTAGCGAGGCGCCATGCGCTAAGGGAAAGCCACACTCCGGGTGGAGTGGGCTTTCGCACCAAGGAGGCACGGTCGACCTTGCTGCTGGTGTGCCAAGCAATGGCGTCCACTATCCAGTGAGACAGCCTCTACTTGGAGAGAACCTTTCCCTTCAGCTTCCCACCATAACAGACAAAGAGCTGGTCCGAGGTCCTGAAACACTGCATTCTGTCTACGTAAGCACGGAGGGTGCGTACTGGACAGTGCAATGCCAAGACTGGGTCTGCCTCCTCCAGGGGCAGCGCTTGCAGGTTCACCACCTGATCTCGAAAGGGAGTGGTGGGAACATTGGGCACATATCCGGGCCGGGATCTCAGGATCACGTGAGAATAGGCCGGCCCGAATTCCAGGCACGCTTCATCAACGGAAAATGCGTGCAGGTCCCCTACCCTCTTAATGGAGGCCAATGCAACCAGGAGCGCTCTCTTAACTGACAGGAACTTAAGCTACACCGATTGCAGAGCCTCAAGGGAGCACTCTGCAGGGCGGTTAGAAGCACTGATAGGTCCCAAGAGGGAACGAAAGGAGGACGAGGACGATTCAGTCTCCTCGCTTTCAGGGTTCCCGAGATATAATGGCTCGAAGCGACCTCAGATGCTTCTGACTCCATAAGAAGAGGTGGCGGGTGAGTTGTGACATACGGCGCGAGCGTAGACCACCTTGTCGGCAGATGTACTCTACTGTCACAGTATTGTCTGATCAGACTAGTACGTGCTGGTTCTTGAGCAACGCATGGAAGCGGTGCAGAGCGAGACGTACTGCCAGCAACTCGAGGAAATCAACATGCCAAAAAAGGCGCTGGGGTCCTGTCCAGAAGGCCGCGGCAGCATATCCATTGCACATGGCACCCCAGCCCGTGGAGAAGGCATCTGTTGAGACAACAACATGCCTGGAAACTCGCTCTAAGGGCACTCCGGCCCTTAGAAAGCAGAGGTTCGTCCATGGGGTGAAGGTCTGACGGCGGGTCGGAGTTACTGATACTTGGAGCGTGTCTTGTTGCCATGCCCACCTCGGGACTCGATCACGAAGCCAGAGCTGAAGCGGTCTCATATAAAGCAATCCGAGCACGTTGCTGCGGCTGCGGATGCCATATGCCACAGGAGCCTCTGAAATAACTTCAGCGGGACTGCACTCTTGCCCTCGACTGTCTAAGGCAAGTCAGCACTGACTGCGCGCACGCACTTCTCGTAAGCTGCGCGGCCATGGCGACCAAGTCGATTTCCATACCGAGAAAAGAGATCCTCTGCATGAGGAAAAGTTTGCTCTTTTCCCAGTTAACTCGAAGGCCCAGACGAGCTAGGTGCCGGAGCACTAGGTCCCTGTATTCGCAAACCTGGTCTCGAGAGTGAGCTAGGAACAGCCAGTCATTGAGATAGTTCAGGATGCGAACCCCGTGTTGCTGAGTGCCACAAGGGCTGCCTCGACGACCTTCGTGAAGGCGCGAGGAGACAGGGCTAGCCTGAATGGGAGAACCGCGTACTTGTATGTCCGCCTCTCGAAAACAAACCGAGGGAACGGTCTGTATCGAGGAAGAAAGGAGACATGGAAGTAGGCGTCCTTCAGGTCGATCAATGCCAACCAATCCTGTGGCCGCACACAATCGAAAATGTGTTTGGCCATGAGCATCTTGAACGGAAGCCTTTTTAGAAGGGAACGGTTCAAGACGTGCAGGTCCAGGATTGGTCGAACCCACCGGTTTTCTTGGGTACAATGAGGTCGGGCTGAAGAAGCCGGACTTCATTTCGGCTGGAGGGGTAGTCTCGATCGTACCCTTGGCCAGTAGGGTGACGACCTCCGTACGCATGACAGGGGCATTGCCACCCACCACGGTATAGCGGATTCCGCCCGAGCGGGGAGGAGACCGTGCGAACTGAATCGCAAAGCCGAGCCTGATGATTCTCGTGAGCCAGCGTGACATATTGGAAGCTCCAAAACTGAACCAGCGGGGTAATGTGAACCACAGACGTACCCACGATGGGGGAGCGAGGCAGAATGACCGGCTCAGACGTGGGAGGCGGAGTGTCCCGATGTGGGGGCACGGTCATATACCGCATCCTGACAGAGGAGGCCAGGGAAGGCCAGCGTTCCACGGGGGCCTGCTCTTTCAGGGGTCTGGCGACAGAGGGGGACGAGAGTGGCGAGGCTCGTAAGCGGCGCACTGTCATCCGCGCCCTCTGGGGGCTCAGAGATGGGATGTCAGTTCTTTGGAGAAGAGGTTTTCCCCCGTCCCTCCACCGGGGGAAGGAGTGGCCCTGCAACCACTTCCTGAAAGAACTGCAACCCACCTCTGAGTTGCCCGTAACGGGAGCACCGTATCGCCTGGCGTTCAGCTGGCTGCGGGACTGGTACGGGCAGGGGCGCCTTACTGCGACCACCTCTACGGTGCTGCTGGGGCCGGTCGGGAGGGGGCGGCAAGCCGACTGCAAGCGGACTGAGGCGTCTGAGCCGGCAGCTGGGTGGTAGCAGCTGGCCGCAGGGTCAGAACATGTTTGGTAGCCTCAGTCTGCTTCTGGGCGGCCGACAACTGTTGGGCAGAGTCCTCGACCGCGCCACCGAAGAGGCCAGCCTGGGATATGGGGGAGTTGAGGAAGCGGGTTCACTCAGCCTCGCGCATATCAACCAGATTAAGCCAGAGATGTCTGACCACGCAAGTGGACATCACCTGACCCAGGGAGCGTGCGGTCAAACATCAAAACAGCGCTCGTGCTCATTAGCTGAATCTATCAGACTACCGCACTCAGAAATACACGGGCAGATCGTCTTTAGAAAGACGTGCCGCATGCACGCTCTTTTTCTGAGAAAAAAGCTTGCAGCAGTGCTGAAGCGCCCAGGGAGAAACACACATGCTGTTCAGTTCAGCAGGCAGGAATGTGAAGCTCACTGGAACTCGCCATCACACCAACACCGACTGGAAGCTGCTCGTCTAGAAGATTCTCGAAGAAAGTCAGAGAATAGGCTGCAGGAGCGAAGAGAACTTCTTGGCTCCGAAGCGAAAACATATCTTCATCCTTCCTTTATACCCACGCGGTGGGCCGGAGTGACGTAATGCAAATTCCGCAGACCCATGGCATTTCCTTCCCATTGGCTCGTTTAATTTCTTTCGAAGATGATAGGCTTCTAAGCGAAACCCATTTCGTCGTCATTTCGACGTAACTCGAAGTGACTACGAAAGGGAACTAAGATAATCCAATACACCAAAACTCAACAAAATAGCATGCTAAGCACAAACAATACTGGACAATGAACAGAGTGAAAGATACAGGCTTCACGTGATAACAAACTCAAGTACAAACACGCATTAGTCATATAATGAATAACCATAGAAACAAATGACAAACGGGAACATAATAACCCTGTTCTGCCACACTCAGTGCAGTATTGTGCCCTAACTTTCATTTTCAGAGAAATGAAATACATTTTTGTGAATATTGCTTTATGGAAAGCCTCCCCAACCTTTTTCCTGTAAATAAATTTATGTGCTTTTCATAGTGATACATTTGACAAGACAATAGATCTTCTGTGTCACAATACACAAAAATGCAGCCTGCAAGTTACACCTGCATTTTTGTGTATCATGAAACGGAAGACAAAAATGAATGACACAAGGGGGGTGGGACTTTACACCCATTTTCTTGGCAAATAAAAGGTGTGCTGCCTGATACGGCACAGCATCTGACTGTTAGCAGAACGGTAAGACAATTAATGCATATGTCTAATACAAGTACATTTATTATTTAACTGGTGTTTTAAATACATTAATAGGTAATATATTTTTAGGTTTTAAATAAATGTAATTTTTAAATGTTTTTGTCATTATAGCTATAATTATGTTATTTTATTGTTATTCATGTTGTGAAGCACATACTTGGAAGGGTGTAGGTTTGCTTTGGAAGTTGGTCAGGGAATATTGCAAGGAGACAGTCTTGGCTTATAATAAAAATGAAAAAAGTTCAGTTTCACTTTTGAAAAAGGTGTGCATAAATGACAAAACAAAAATAAAAAGGATTAAAAAAAATTCTGCTGACAAATCATTCTGACTGTACAATCATAATATCCTTAGAAAGCAATCACTTGAGAGTTTACTGGTCTAGATTGTTATTAATACATAAAACTAAAACAACAACAACAAAAAATGGATCAAGCTCATGTGTGGAGAATGAACCTAAAAACCTTATCTAAGACCATGTCAAAGTGATTTTACTATATTTCTTGTTCTTTTGTTCTCCCTCAGCAATTATTTGTCTTTATATAACCTGATCTCCTTCTCCGTGGCACTGGAATAAGGACTCGCAGGGATTCTCTTAACTTATTAACCATTTTGAAACACTCCTCACACAAATATCCCCATTCTAATTGGACAGAAAAAGGAAAAATAAAACTGATAATGTACACCATTCCTTCATTCGATCCCAGCTCCGAAAAGAGGGATGCAACCGCAATTCCAACTAACCTCAGAGATTCACTATCATGCCTCGACGTTGTGTGGTCTGATATGTTTGAGACTGGAGACTCAGTGATTGACTCTATGAAGCATGAGACTGATTTTCTTAAAGGAGCCCCTCCACAGTGGCTGAGCTTCAGAACACCAGAGAACTCACCATTTGTAGAAAGGGACTGCTTTAAAGATTTAATTCAGTTAATTGAGGGGAAAAAAAGGAAAAGATGCCTGATCACGGAAGTTTCTTTACCATACCAGCCTGGCAGTGGAGGCTCAACCCTCGCCATGCAGGTGCTTTGGCATTTCCACAAAGACCTCAGATGTGCCAAAGTGATCGACTCTGATTTAGACGATAAAAAGCTGCCGAAACAAGTGGTGGACCTTTTTCTCCTGTCTAATGAACAACACGCAAAACACGATCAGAACACCGTCCTGCTGTTGCTAGACACCAAGGAAAACTCAAACAATGATCAGCCAATCAATAATTCTCTCTGGGAAAACCTGATTGATGAAATGCGTGAGAGGGACATCAGTACAGACACTCCAGCTGTGATCATTTTACACTGCAGAACTACAACTGTTCGAGCGACAGGCAATGTGGAGATTACAATGATGCTCTCTCCAAGCGAGAAAGAGAGGTTTGATCAAAAAAAACTGGAGCTGAATGAGAAATACAAGACAAAGTCAGACACCTTCCATGCCTTCAACATAATGCAGGGAGGTTTCCGGAAGGAGGACGCTGAGAAACTGATCACAGCAGAAATGGTGAAATATGTTCAAACAAATCCAAAGTCCAAAAGCACAAGACTTCTCAGCTTTTTGGCTTTGATAAATTCATACGTCCCAGGCTCACACTTGTCGAAGCTTTTGTGCGAGGAATTCACTGCACAAACAGACCGTCCCTCCGATGAGGAAAACGTCCCACTGGAAACGATAATGAAGCCTTTCATGAATCTCATAGTCATATTCTCAGAAGGAAAACCAAAAACCGACTGCATACGCATGGCACATCCAATGATTGCGGATGCATGTGTAAATATGCTCACTAAGCTCGAACTGACAAGATTTAACATCGCTTATGACTTCTTGCAAAACATGGTCAAAGGAAGGGAGAGTGACTACATGGGAATTTGCAAGAGAATGTTAACCACAAGGGTCGACCCAGAAAAATACAGGTTTTCCAAACTGATTCTTCACCTCATGATGGATCACAGGGAATGCATTTGTTTGTTGGAGCTGGGTTCAGGTTTGTTCACCAATGACCCTTTTTATCCTCAAGCACTTGCACGTTTGTATTACATTGAGGTAAAAGAAACAAACAAATTTGATAAGGCAGAAAGCTGGGCAAAAAAGGCCATTGACAGAGCGCCCAAAAAATCTTATATCATGGATACACTCGGGCAAGTTCACAAAAGCCACTTGCGGACCATTCTGAACAAAAACACATACACACACACAGACACGGTTTTGGACATCACAAAGTCTGCCGTCAAAGCGTTTAAAGAGGAAGAAAAAGCAGCTGAAGACGAGTCAGAAGACAACTCCAGTTTCAATAACAGGGGCTACTTCGGATGTCTCCAGGTTTGCAAAGACATTTATGATTTAAGTGCGAAAAAACCTCTCGAACAAAAATACAGTAAATTCATCAGTGGTCTCAGAGGTGACGTTGAGGAGAGATATGATTTCTTTGAATGGTACCTGGCATTCTCAAGACCAAGGATCAATAAACATGACCCGGAGTACCTTCACGATGACATTGAAGAGTGCTACAAGCGATATTTTGCACATGAAACGCAGACTCATGAAGACACCCTGCATGAGAAACAAATGAAGTCTTTTGGAGGACTACTTCATTTCCCCAAATCTGATATTAGTGTGCTTAAACGAAATCACAGTCCATTTCAAAATCCACAATCTGATGACGAAACCCAGAACATTCTCTACGTTTCTGCCAACATCATCCTGAGTATGTTTGATGAGCAGTCAGAGAAAATAGAGGAGCTCCAGGCCAGTTTACAGAAACTCTGGGTGAGCAAAGAAGAATTTAGAGACCCCGAGTTTTACCTCTTGATTCTTTTGCTCTTTTGGTTTGATGAAGCGCAGCCAAGAATCCCAAACCCTCCAGACCTGATCAAATGTGTCCGATATATGCGTGATTCATATGAGAAGAACTATCAGAAATACCTCCGCGGTCGCTACCTGGTGCCTTTGCTCTTCTTTGGGGAAGGGAATGGTTTGCAGAGACTGGTTCACAGCTCAAAACTACATCCGGATGATTCTCCTGGTGGGTTGGAGCTCCTATTAGAAAAAGGAGAAGTTAATCGTCTCCAGCGGATCAGCGGGGAGGTCGAGAAGAATCAAAAAGTGTTTGCTATTAGAGACGGGAAACAGATTCAAGTCACTCCTCACAAACCGGACAGTGTGTACAAACAAGGCCAGGTGTCTTTCTACCTCGGCTTTAATATCAGAGGACCTGTTGCCTTCAACATCAGATATACATACTGAAGTAAAGTATCAGATGCTGTAAGTAAAGCATGCTTCATATTTAAGACTATTAAATGTTTCATATTTGCAAAGCATTTGTCAGTAATGAAGTTTGAGTGTGTTCGAAATGTCTCAGTGAAAGATTTTGTTCCCTTTTCTCTGCAGAGCTCATGGATTATCACATAAACACTGTCATTCAGAGCAAAAAATCACCAATCACCTACATTATCTTTGCATTGACCCTGTAAATGCTCAACAGTGACTAAAGGAGAGAGAGAGAGAGAGAGAGAGAGAGAGAGAGAGAGAGAGAGAGAGAGAGAGAGAGAGAGAGAGAGAGAGAGACTTTCCTCTCAGCCTAATGTGAAAAAAGACTGTACAATAATGATGCAACATTTACCAAATCATGTTTATGTAATATTCAGTATGATAGTTATATTTGAATTGTATGATTTAACTACTCGATGGGGCGAATGATTCTCTGAACTCAAATATAACAAATCTTGTCTTGAGATCTTTTAGAAAAAAATCACCAGTTTATGTAAACTATGATACATAATTTAGACATTTTAGAGCATTAAAAAAAAAAATTAGTTATTATGCTGGTGGTGGGTCGGGAAGTTCAAACTATTTTTATTGTTTTGACCTCTAAATATTTTGTCAGTTAGAAGAAAATTCTCAGCATAGACATTTGAGACGCATTTGTTATTCGTTGCAGTGTGTCTATACATGTATTCCCATTACAGTAATATTACAGTATCACTTGCTGTGCACATATCCTGTTAATATGTTTCTCTGCATGCAGAATAGAAGAGTAAAAATAATTACATGGGAAATATTATGTCTCATGGTCATTAGATCAGCATTGTTCATTATTTATGTTATCAGCTGTTCTTGATATTCAACTGGATTTAAATGCTGGTTTGATACCACAGATTTCTGCAAAAGTGTTCATGTTTATTTTATTATGATTGTAAAACATTTCACTGTGGCAATACAATGAATAAAAATTTAACAACAGGCTAAAGAACACTTGCACATAGATTTAAAATACCATAGCAATACCACCTAGCCTAGCTAATATGAATTTCAAGCATTATTAAAGACAAGTAAACCCAGTAATTAAACCCAGTGATTAAAAAAGAACAAATAAACAAATTAGCAATCGCACAAATAAACACCACTGAACAAAATAAACTGTTCAAACAGTGTTTTAAGATTTTCAGATAATCAGGCACATAAACTGTAATCAAATGTAAAACAACACTGCACTTTATAAATAAAATCTACATTATTTGTTACAAAAAAGTTACAGTAACAGCAAGTGAATTTTCTCTTTGTCTTTTGTTGTTTGATTAGTGTTATTATATAAAAGGCCGCAGGAATATTAGGCTACTGTCACTTTAAGAGCGAATGCACGGATCCAATATACTGATACTGTTACACATGCATCTACTTTCTCAACTGTTTACCTTCCCTTAAGACACAACCAACTGTGTTTACGAGGATATTTTGACACATTTTTGTGTGTATTTGTCCGTTCAAGTGCAAAAAGACGCAAGAACTCGGTTTAGTACCGCGCACTACTGATGCACGGGTCGGCTTTTTTTTTCCAACTAGGCATTGTAATGTAAATGAAAACAGCCTTTATTTCAGCCTGAAAGTGCTTGGAAACATCGCCCTGTAAACTGGCAACAACAGACGATTATGAATATGAACCATAAAATCCAATCTGGTCATATTATTAAGATAATGATAAACATTTTCAACATTTACAAAGCAGCGTTTGTATTCATCTAATAGGCAGAGCCGGACAGTAACGGAGTACATTTACTTGAGTACAGTACTTAAGTACAATTTTGAGGGATCTGTACTTTACTCGAGTATAATTTTTGGGGAGTACTCTTGACTTTACTCAAGTACATTTGAGAGGCAAATATTGTACTCTTTACTCAGCTACATTTCTATCCATAACCGTGAGTACTGAGTACCCGTGACTACTTCTAAAAAAAATAATTAAAAAAGGAAAAAAGAAAAATCTCGGAAACCCTCAATTTGTTGTTTCCCTCTCAAACGTGATTGGGTTGTGCAGGCGCCACTGATTGGGACAGCCTATCAGCAATCACCTTCAGCTTTCCGCCAAAGTCAACTCCATGGTCAGATTTAGATAAGAGACGAAACAATGGATGAAGACGCAGCTGGTCCATCCCGGGAATGTGCCAACCCGTGGCCCAACCTCGCCAGACTATTTCAATTTTCTGAATTTTTCTTAAATGTTAAATGAAGCAACATGGTAAAAAGATGAAAATGACTTGATTTTACTTTCAATACCTTTTACATTCTCCAAGGTATTAACATTAACATTTTTTTTATAACTCCATGTAGGACGTTTCTGTACATAAATGTAAGCACTGGCAGTAGTAATGCAATATTTAGAAAATGTACTCTTGTACTCTTGATACTCAAGTACTTTAAAAACAAGTACTTCAGTACTTTTACTTAAGTAGATATCTGACTGTAGTACTTTTACTTGTACTTGAGTAAAATTTAGCAAGGGCCAAGGGGTATCTGTACTTTTACTCAAGTAATGAAGCTGTGTACTCTGTCCGCCTCTGCTAATAGGCTACACCACTTTTTATTTCTTAGACCCCCCACAAATATGTCTTGACATGCTGGAAGTGCCGTTTTGTGGCTCTCCTGTTTGTAGCCTATATTTGTTCACTTCATGTTGCCGATTCTGTCTCCTGGACCTGCTGCAACTATTCCTGAGAACCGGTCCCAACATTAGATTTAGCAGCCTGACCTTTTTTTTCTTTTAATTATGTAAATTCCCGACCTCAATTTCTCCCGCGATCGTCTTCCATCTTCACTTTTATTTCTCCGCTCTTGTTGTCGTGGCTGAGGCGGGAGCTTGGCGCGCCGCTTTCGTGACGTGTCACTGTCACGTGACGCCCAAAAGTTTGGGGAAATCACACAAGTTACGTTGCTACGGCATTCGTATTGTAACCTTATCAAAGAACCTAATAAAATATGAAAATAGATATTCCCAAATATTAAGTATCAAGTATCCGATTCTGCCCTTAAGTATCCAATCCAGAATTGGAATCGATTTTCGATTACTGTGACGTATCAGCCTAGGCTGTACGTGTGTGCGTGTGTGTGGTTTGTGTGTGTGTGCTTTTAGGTGCCGTCTGGAGGGGGCGTGGCTAACACACCTGACACTTGTTGGATGCAGTATGAAATGCGGTGGACACTGCTCGTGGCGGCGGCTTTCCGGCGTTGGCTTCTAGGATGGATTCGTTTGTTATGCGCTTCACTAAGCGTCCTGGCCGACCTTGACACATGTCCGTTATTTATATTATGTTTATGTCTGTTTTCCCTTGGGATAATAAATGTTTTGCTAGCCATTGACGCGTCCGGTCTCCTTTTTGTTGCAGCCTTAGAGACGGCTGTAACAAATGGGGGCTCGTCCGAGAATTTAAAGCGAATGCGTTAATCACGTGGATTATGATTTTTCGTTTGATTTGTTTGAGGAAATCTTGGTGGGAGACGGACGTGATTCCAACAAAGGAAAATCTTTCACACTTTTATGGGTAAGTGACTTTTTGTGGTAAATGACAAGATGAGATTGATTTCATTCCCCTGTTAGGCTTTAGCAACACTTAGTGTTGGTTTGTTGTTTTAGTTTGTTATTTTTGTGCAGACTCCTGGGCTGAGTACACTGCCGTGGTTTGTGAATTGGGCAAATTTGCTTATTTCACTACCAGCGGTATTTTAGTGTTTAAAGGCGCTCGGCTCTGGGGAGTTGCATGAAGATTAGGATTAGGAAGATAGTGGGGGATATGGTTGTAGTTTAGGAAGGGGAACGTATGAATGAATACTCATCTGTTTTGACCACTTAAATTTTTTTTTTTTTTTTTTTTTTTTGCCTATGAATTTGTGAATTGGAAATTCCGAAATAGAAAATATGGTGTTAATTGAAGATTTTATTAAAGCTCCGTCGGAGGGGTTATTAAATGTGCTGGCTAAGGGACAATTGTGGGAGCTGGTGGAACATTATGGCATTGAAGATGTAGATAAACGTTTAAAAAAGAATGAGTTGAAAATGATTTTGAAGGCCAAGTTGAGTGAGAGAAAAGTTTTGTCCATTTCAGATAGGGTAAAGATTACAGGGGAGACGAAAGAATCAGTGGATCTTTTTTCAGGTTTATCATTTGATCAGAAAAAAGAGCTCCTTGAGATGCAGCAAATACATAGTCGAGAGATGGCTAAAGTAGTCAATGAACGCGAATTGGAAAAGTTAAAAATAGACGATTTGCTTAAACGATGTGAAATAGAATTATTGCAGCTTAAACATTCTCAACAGCTGGAATCTGAAAAGCTGTCAAGGGATTTTGAGTTACAAGTTCAACGGTTAAGATTAATCGGGGAAGGTAAAATGCCATTTGAAGGTGCACCATTACAGGAGAGAGTACCGCGTGCATTTGATGTAGTAGGAAATTTGAAATTACTTCCCAAATTTAATGAGCGTGATCCCGATGTTTTTTTTTTCTCGTTGTTTGACAGTATTGCGGAGGAACGTAACTGGCCTATTGCTGATCGGGTAGTGATGCTCCAAAGTGTCATTACTGGTAGAGCACAAGAGGCCTATATGGCACTTACAGTGGAAGATCGAAAAGACTATGATAAGGTTAAGTCTACTATTCTGAGAGTGTATGAATTGGTTCCAGAGGCATATCGGCAGCGTTTTAGGAATTGGAAGAGAGGGGAACGTCAAACTCATGTAGAAGTGGGGAGAGAGTTGACTGCACATTTTGATCGGTGGTGCGCTGCTTCAAATGTAAGTACTTTTGAAGAACTGCGAGATTTGATTCTGTTGGAGCAGTTTAGAAACATCGTTACTGACAACATTGCAACGTATGTCAATGAAAATAAGCCCGGAACGGTTGCCGACGCCGCTGTACTGGCGGATGAATTTATTTTAACTCATAGGAGTGGATCTGCTGATGGATGTGCAGGTGGTAGTGTTGGCTATAGAGAGAATTTGTCTCAGCAACGCTCGAGAAGATTTGAGGTTGTGCCTCCGACTCAGAGGTTGGTTAATTCCGTGCAAGGGAAAAGTAATGATAATATTTGCCGTTATTGCTTCAACAGTGGTCACTGGAAAAATGAGTGTCCAGTGTTGGCAAGCAAACTGAGATCACGAGGTAAAAAGATCAATTTTGCTCCCACCTTATTGGTAGAGACAGTGTCTAGTCCTGGAAATCCATCACCAGTATTGTCTGATTGTGTAACGGGATCAAAAACTCTAAAGACCGATTCTCGTGTAAATTATGCTCCACTTATTACTGACGGTTTTGTGTCTTTAACTGATGGTATTGACAAAGTACCAATTCGAATTTTGAGAGATACTGGGTCATCAGAATCGTTAATTTTAGACTCGATCCTACCCTTTTCTGTCGCCTCAAGTGCGGAGAAGAACGTATTGATAAGGGGGATAGGGCTGCAGACGTTATCTGTTCCTATGCACAGAGTTTATTTGAAATCTGAATTGGTGGAGGGAGAGGTAACCATTGGAGTGCGTCCGTCGTTACCTGTTGATGGCGTTTCGGTAATTTTGGGAAATAATTTGGCAGGGGGGCGAGTGTGGAAGGATGTTGTTCCTCCACCTGTAGTTTGGTTTACTCCATTGAAAGGACAATCTGATGAATTGGGGTGCAATTTCCCTGAGGTGTTTGTGTCCTGTGCCGTAACACGTTCAATAAGTCGTACTTTATCATCCAATTGTGCAGAAGTGCAAAAAGTTGAGGTACCTGGGTTGGCAGTTTTTTCTTCTATTACTCGGAGTGAGTTAGTAGTTGCGCAGGGAAAAGATCCTATTTTACAACCTTTGTTTGCTGTTGTGGTGCCCCCTGAGGAGGTGGAGAGTGTGGCAAACGGTTATTTTGTTCAGGAGGAGTTGCTGTTGAGGAAATGGAGTCATCAAAATGAGGATTCAGGCAGCGAGGCGTTAATTCAGGTGGTGGTGCCGGATCCATTTAAGGAGGTGGTATTGCAGGCCGTTTGGGAGTTAATAAGACTTATCACCGAATTTTGCGGCAATTTTATTGGCCTCGTCTTAAAAAAGATGTAGCAACATTTATTAAAACCTGCCACACCTGCCAGATGGTTAGTAAACCTAATCAGTGGTTAAAACCGGTGCCGTTGTGTCCAATACCGGTAGTAAGTCAACCTTTTGAACACATAATGATTGACTGTGTTGGGCCATTGCCACCGTCGAAATCAGGTAATTTGTATTTGCTGACAGTTATGTGTCAAACAACCCGTTACCCTGCGGCCTATCCCTTGCGCAAGATCACTACTAAAGCGGTGGTTAAAGCTTTGACGCATTTCATTTCGATTTTTGGAATACCTAGGATTGTTCAGAGCGATCGAGGGACCAATTTTATGTCTGGAATGTTTGCAGAGATTTTGAAACAGCTTGGGGTGAAACACAACCAGTCTAGCGCATATCATCCGCAGAGTCAAGGCGCACTGGAGCGTTTTCATCAGTCTCTGAAGTCGCTATTGCGGGCGTACTGTGTTGAATTGAACCGGGATTGGGAGGATGGGCTGCCTTGGCTTATGCTAGCTGCTCGGGAGGTGACACAAGAGAGTTTGGGGTTTAGTCCAAACGAATTGGTGTTTGGTCACACGGTGCGGGGACCACTTGCAGTTTTGCAAGATGAGTTAAAGGGCAAGGAACCGTCCTAGAAAGTTGTCCGACTATGTGAGCGGGTTCCGGAGGCGGCTGTTTCTTGCAGGACAGAAAGCGCGAGAACGTCTTGGGAAGGCGCAAATAAAAATGAAAAGATTGTTTGATCGCCATACTGAATGTTGTGTTTTTAGTCCGGGTGATCAAGTATTAGTACTGTTACCTTACCCAGGATCTATGTTTTGTGCAAAATTTTCTGGTCCTTATACCGTATTGCGGAGGGTTTCAGAACAGGATTATATCATTGCTACTCCTGATCGTAAGAAATCAAACCAACTTTGTCATGCTAATCTGCTTAAACCATATTTCTCCCGTAGCCCTGAGGGAAACATAAGCCCTGTTTCAGTTGCCGTCACCGTCCTTGAGGAGTCTCCTTCTAATGGGGAGGATGTGAGGGCACCCGGGAATAGTGAGTTGTTACCTCGTCTAAGAAATTCTGAAGCACTCGGAAATTTGGAGAGTGTGTTAAGTCATCTGTCGGATGGGCATAGATCAGAAGTAATGTGTTTAGTGGCTGAATTTCCTAGGTTGTTTGGAGATGTGCCGTCGCACACTCATCTGATAGATCATGATGTGGACGTTGGTGACGCACTACCAATACGACAGCGTTTTTATCGTGTTCCTCTTGAGAAACGAAAAGTATTGGATTCTGAGGTTCAGTATATGCTGGATAATGGCATAGCCCAACATTCATTTTCTAGTTGGGCATCGCCCTGCTTGTTGGTGAAAAAAGCAGATGGTACACAGAGATTCTGTACTGATTATCGAAAGTTGAATAAGATAACTAAGCCTGATGCATTTCCTCTTCCTCGTATGGAGGACTGTGTGGACCAAGTTAGTGCATCGAAGTTTGTGAGTAAGCTGGACCTCCTGAAGGGGTACTGGCAGGTGCCGTTAACTGCACGTGCCCGAGAGGTAACTGCTTTTATAACACCCTCAGGGTTATACTCATATTCTGTTATGAGTTTTGGGTTGAGAAATGCGCCGGCAACCTTCCAGAGATGAATGAATCGGGTGATTCTGGGTTTGGAGGGTTGCGCGGTTTACCTGGATGATGTTGTTATTTTTAGCGAAACGTGGAGGCAGCACCTTCAGCATTTACGGGCATTGTTTGATCGTCTGGTTGGAGCATGCCTTACAGTCAATTTATCGAAATGTGAATTTGCCCAGGCCACAGTGAAGTACTTGGGAAAAGAGGTGGGACAGGGTAAGGTACGTCCACTCCAAGCTAAAATTTTAGCTGTTGAAGGTTTCCCTCCTCCATCGACTAAAAAGAAGCTGATGCGGTTTTTGGGACTCACAGGCTATTATCGTAGTTTTTGCCCTAATTTTTCCACTGTGGTTTCCCCATTGACCGATCTGTTGAAAGGTTCCGCAAAATTTGAATGGGCCTTTAATTGTCAGAGCGTTTGATAATGTGAAATTGTTGCTGACAACAGCCCCAGTCCTCGCGGCACCTAAGTTCGATCAGCCTTTTAAACTGCAGGTTGATGGAAGTCATGTAGGAGCTGGGGCAGTTTTGTTGCAGTCAGATCAAGATGGAATGGATCATCCCATATGTTTCTTTTCGCGGAAGTTTAATGTACATCAGAGGAACTATTCGGTGATCGAGAAAGAAGCTTTAGCTATGATCTGGGCGTTACAGCATTTTGATGTCTATGTGGGGGGAGGCGCAGAGGTGCTGGTTTACTCGGATCATAATCCTCTGACATTTCTGCATTCATTGCAAAGTCCCAATCAGCGTTTGATGCGGTGGGTTTTATTTTTGCAACCGTATAATTTGAAGGTTCAACACATCAGAGGGGTTGATAATGTAACTGTTGACTACGAGGCTGTTGACTTTTCCTTTGCTCCCTACTTTACTATTTATCACCTTAAAATTGCTTCCAGGATCCGGATTGCTGGGGATGAAGATGTGGGGTAGGTGAGATGGAAGGGTTAGTGGGTCGAATTTATTTTCCCAATTATAGGTTAGAAGTTTTTCAGGAATGTTATTTGATATTTTCAATGTCTTATGTGTTTTGACTTATGGTTTATTTTTATGGATTTGGAATTTTTCAAGGGGGGGTGTGTGACGTATCAGCCTAGGCTGTACGTGTGTGCGTGTGTGTGGTTTGTGTGTGTGTGTGCTTTTAGGTGCCGTCTGGAGGGGGCGTGGCTAACACACCTGACACTTGTTGGATGCAGTATGAAATGCGGTGGAGACTGCTCGTGGCGGCGGCTTTCCGGCGTTGGCTTCTGGGATGGATTCGTTTGTTCTGCGCTTCACTAAGCGTCCTGGCCGACCTTGACACATGTCCGTTATTTATATTATGTTTATGTCTGTTTTCCCTTGGGATAATAAATGTTTTGCTAGCCATTGACGCGTCCGGTCTCCTTTTTGTTGCAGCCTTAGAGCCGGCTGTAACAATTACCAACCCTAGTTGTGAGTCCTGAAAATGTATGGTAGAATGCCGTTGTCAGTCCCATAAATAACTGAACTGTGTGTGAACAAAACCATATTAAGGATTTAAATCCAGGACTGACACCTGTATTATGCTGCTGTGTGAACGTGGCCTTAACAGTTTTGCTGATGAGAGGAAACTAAAATCCTTTTCAAGAATATCATAGCCTACAGTTGAGTTATTTATGTGATGTTACAGTAAGTAATATTGAACTTAACTTGAGACATAATATGGAATGGTAATCAAATTTATTTTATTTAAAATGTGTTGATCAATGAGCAATGATGCCAAAGATAACAAGTAGCCTAATATTTTACTTGTTCATTAAATTGACATGACAAAAAAAACATATATAATTTGAACTCAAATAGATCAGATTTTGGTCCACTACATTAGTCCATTCATTAGTGAATTATAGGCTATTTGAACTACTTACAACTCAATTTCTATGAGTAACTGCTACAAATTCAATTCCCTATAACTCAATGTAGTCTGTTGGTTGAACATAATTTCATTCGAAGTTGTCATAACTCAAAAAGATTGATGCAGACTTCTTGCGCCAAATTTATTGAGCCAAAACATGTCTTTCCAACCTGAGGGGGTTTCTTTGTTCTTATGAACACAAAGGAAGATATTTTGAAGAATGTTTGTAACCAAACAGTTGATGGGTCCCCCAGACAGCAACATAGTGTCGGCTCAGACCCGGGCCACATCCGGTACATGTGGATTCAACTCGTACCAGATCTGGGCCGACACTGTGTTGTTGTCTGTTCCATATGTGACTTTTTTTTTGCATAAAGCTCTGTTTTTGGAATTAAAACAATTAAAACAAGCTGTATTAAAAATTACCAGTATAATAATCTGAAAAACAAACCTTGTGCATTACAGGGAATAATATTTTGAATACTTTACAGCTGGATTGATACCTTTAGGTCAAATAGTGTTGTAGTTTAATGGATTTACACACATTTAAAGTTTAAATATTATAAAACATATGAAATGCTAATTCCAAAAACGGAGCTTTGTGCAATAAAAGGGATATTTATCGATTTTCTACATTTTACTATTAGTTTGATATCATCATGCCAAATGGTCTAAATGTTTAATTGAATTAAATATGTTCTTTAAATTAAGGCTTGTGCTGCAAAGGACATTTGTTTATGTATATCTGAGTTGGTTTGGACTGAAAACATGAAATGCACAGATTTGGTACCAAATGTCAAACGTTAAACTAACTTTACCACAGTGGCTCAGCGAAAGGTAAAGATAGAAATACTGTGGTATTGTAGTGTAGAATTAGAACACTAACATTTCCAAAAAATACAAGTCACATTCAAACCGCAGGAGCAGGATTATCATCCTCAGATCTTCATAGGGAATCCGTGAATGAGTCTGCCTGGATCTGCAGTCTTGTGTTTGCAGCTTTCTGCCCTCGGAAGTGAAACACGTCCTCGTGTTGTTGTACTACCGCCCGTGTCCGGCAGGAGGCGCTCATACACCCCTCACTGGGAATATGATACAAATAAATATATCATGCATTTATAATTAAGTTTTTTAAATATTATTTGTGTGTGTGTGTGTGTGTGTGTGTGTGTGTGTGTGTGTGTGCGTGCGTGCGTTGGTGTGTGTGTGTGTAAATGAATGATGAATAACATAACTATATTTCATGTCAATTAATTATCTTTGATCATTTTGTTGCTAACACGTGTCCTAAACACCTTGTGAAACTTTTAATCGGGTTTATATAATCCCTCTATATTTGTCACAATCTTGCATTTGATCATGCTTAAGTCACACAGACTTCAACATTCAGAATGCAAAACACAACAATGGTAACAATTATATTTTATTTAAAGTAAATGACCAAGTACTCTCTACAGTTATTAGTTAGTTACTAGAACTCCTGTGTAAGTGAACTATACGAACTAAGCATTTGTCAGTAGCACGTATTCCTATTCCACTTTACTTGGTTTTTTAAGGCAATCGGTTTGCATGTTTTTTTTAAGTAGGCCTAAGTCTAATAAGATTTTACAGTGTATATTTGTAATGTATATTTTATTTATAAAGTGCAGTGTTATTTTACATTTGATTACAGTTTATGTGCCTGAATATCTGAAAATCTTAAAACACTGTTTATTGGACTGTTTATTTTGTTCAGTGGTGTTTATTTGTGCGATTGCTAATTTGTTTATTTGTTCTTTTTCAATTACTGAGTGTTTAATTGTCTTTAATAATGCTTGACATTCATATTAGTGTTTCTGCAATGGTATTTTAAATCCTTGTGTAAGTGTTCTTTAGCCTGTTGATTTTTGTTCATGGAATCCGGTTGTCACGATTAGCCACGCACTCCCTGGGTGATTACGGACTCCATTTCCCAACATGCATCTCCCTGGACTGATTACACACACACCTGCACTGCGCTGATTACACACAGCCACACTCACACAACACTCTGGGGCGAAGTCTGCTCTTGGATCTGAATGACTCCTATGCTTTAACACAGTAGTCACCAGGCAAGGGTCATACACCAGCAAACACAGCAGAGAAGATCAGATATATGTGATCTGTGGTATCAAACCAGCATTTGAGTCCAGTTGAATATCAAGAACAGCGGATAACATAAATAATGAACAATGCTGATCTAATGCATGCATAATATTTCCTATGTAATTATTTTTTGCAATATATTTTGCAATATTACTGTAATTATTTTTTGTAATATTACTGTAATGGGAATACATGTATAGACACACTGCAACGAATAACACATGCGTCTCAAATGTCTATGCTGAGAATTTTCTTCTAACTGACAAAATATTTAGAGGTCAAAACAATAAAAATAGTTTGAACTTCCCGACCCACCACCAGCATAATAACTAATATTTTTTTTAATGCTCTAAAATGTCTAAATTATGTATCATAGTTTACATAAACTGGTGATTTTTTTCTAAAAGATCTCAAGACAAGATTTGTTATATTTGAGTTCAGAGAATCATTCGCCCCATCGAGTAGTTAAATCATACAATTCAAATATAACTATCATACTGAATATTACATAAACATGATTTGGTAAATGTTGCATCATTATTGTACAGTCTTTTTTCACATTAGGCTGAGAGGAAAGTCTCTCTCTCTCTCTCTCTCTCTCTCTCTCTCTCTCTCTCTCTCTCCTTTAGTCACTGTTGAGCATTTCCAGGGTCAATGCAAAGATAATGTAGGTGATTGGTGATTTTTTGCTCTGAATGACAGTGTTTATGTGATAATCCATGAACTCTGCAGAGAAAAGGGAACAAAGTCTTTCACTGAGACATTTCGAACACACTCAAACTTCATTACTGACAAATGCTTTGCAAATATGAAACATTTAATAGTCTTAAATATGAAGCATGCTTTACTTACAGCATCTGATACTTTACTTCAGTATGTATATCTGATGTTGAAGGCAACAGGTCCTCTGATATTAAAGCCGAGGTAGAAAGACACCTGGCCTTGTTTGTACACACTGGCCGGTTTGTGAGGAGTGACTTGAATCTGTTTCCCGTCTCTAATAGCAAACACTTTTTGATTCTTCTCGACCTCCCCGCTGATCCGCTGGAGACGATTAACTTCTCCTTTTTCTAATAGGAGCTCCAACCCACCAGGAGAATCATCCGGATGTAGTTTTGAGCTGTGAACCAGTCTCTGCAAACCATTCCCTTCCCCAAAGAAGAGCAAAGGCACCAGGTAGCGACCGCGGAGGTATTTCTGATAGTTCTTCTCATATGAATCACGCATATATCGGACACATTTGATCAGGTCTGGAGGGTTTGGGATTCTTGGCTGCGCTTCATCAAACCAAAAGAGCAAAAGAATCAAGAGGTAAAACTCGGGGTCTCTAAATTCTTCTTTGCTCACCCAGAGTTTCTGTAAACTGGCCTGGAGCTCCTCTATTTTCTCTGACTGCTCATCAAACATACTCAGGATGATGTTGGCAGAAACGTAGAGAATGTTCTGGGTTTCGTCATCAGATTGTGGATTTTGAAATGGACTGGGATTTCGTTTAAGCACACTAATATCAGATTTGGGGAAATGAAGTAGTCCTCCAAAAGACTTCATTTGTTTCTCATGCAGGGTGTCTTCATGAGTCTGCGTTTCATGTGCAAAATATCGCTTGTAGCACTCTTCAATGTCATCGTGAAGGTACTCCGGGTCATGTTTATTGATCCTTGGTCTTGAGAATGCCAGGTACCATTCAAAGAAATCATATCTCTCCTCAACGTCACCTCTGAGACCACTGATGAATTTACTGTATTTTTGTTCGAGAGGTTTTTTCGCACTTAAATCATAAATGTCTTTGCAAACCTGGAGACATCCGAAGTAGCCCCTGTTATTGAAACTGGAGTTGTCTTCTGACTCGTCTTCAGCTGCTTTTTCTTCCTCTTTAAACGCTTTGACGGCAGACTTTGTGATGTCCAAAACCGTGTCTGTGTGTGTGTATGTGTTTTTGTTCAGAATGGTCCGCAAGTGGCTTTTGTGAACTTGCCCGAGTGTATCCATGATATAAGATTTTTTGGGCGCTCTGTCAATGGCCTTTTTTGCCCAGCTTTCTGCCTCATCAAATTTGTTTGTTTCTTTTACCTCAATGTAATACAAACGTGCAAGTGCTTGAGGATAAAAAGGGTCATTGGTGAACAAACCTGAACCCAGCTCCAACAAACAAATGCATTCCCTGTGATCCATCATGAGGTCAAGAATCAGTTTGGAAAACCTGTATTTTTCTGGGTCGACCCTTATGGTTAACATTCTCTTGCAAATTCGCATGTAGTCACTCTCCCTTCCTTTGACCATGTTTTGCAAGAAGTCATAAGCGATGTTAAATCTTGTCAGTTCGAGCTTAGTGAGCATATTTACACATGCATCCGCAATCATTGGATGTGCCATGCGTATGCAGTCGGTTTTTGGTTTTCCTTCTGAGAATATGACTATGAGATTCATGAAAGGCTTCATTATCGTTTCCAGTGGGACGTTTTCCTCATCGGAGGGACGGTCTGTTTGTGCAGTGAATTCCTCGCACAAAAGCTTCGACAAGTGTGAGCCTGGGACGTATGAATTTATCAAAGCCAAAAAGCTGAGAAGTCTTGTGCTTTTGGACTTTGGATTTGTTTGAACATATTTCACCATTTCTGCTGTGATCAGTTTCTCAGCGTCCTCCTTCCGGAAACCTCCCTGCATTATGTTGAAGGCATGGAAGGTGTCTGACTTTGTCTTGTATTTCTCATTCAGCTCCAGTTTTTTTTTATCAAATCTCTCTTTCTCGCTTGGAGAGAGCATCATTGTAATCTCCACATTGCCTGTCGCTCGAACAGTTGTAGTTCTGCAGTGTAAAATGATCACAGCTGGAGTGTCTGTACTGATGTCCCTCTCACGCATTTCATCAATCAGGTTTTCCCAGAGAGAATTATTGATTGGCTGATCATTGTTTGAGTTTTCCTTGGTGTCTAGCAACAGCAGGACGGTGTTCTGATCGTGTTTTGCGTGTTGTTCATTAGACAGGAGAAAAAGGTCCACCACTTGTTTCGGCAGCTTTTTATCGTCTAAATCAGAGTCGATCACTTTGGCACATCTGAGGTCTTTGTGGAAATGCCAAAGCACCTGCATGGCGAGGGTTGAGCCTCCACTGCCAGGCTGGTATGGTAAAGAAACTTCCGTGATCAGGCATCTTTTCCTTTTTTTCCCCTCAATTAACTGAATTAAATCTTTAAAGCAATCCCTTTCTACAAATGGTGAGTTCTCTGGTGTGCTGAAGCTCAGCGCACGCATTATTATGCACTGATGGAAAAAATTTTTACAGTGTTTTTATATATATAAAATGGACTCAAATTAACGTTTCTTTTTTTTTTTTTTTTTTTTTTTTTTTTGGGGGTACTTTTGGGTGCGTTGCCATATGGCAACATTGTGCAACAATGGAACAGTTTTCTCCCAAAATGACATGAAATTCATAGATGATTACAGACCTGTCTTATAGAAATTAAAATTGTTTTTACTATTTAAAATGTTTTCAAGAGCTTTGTATACAAAATATGAAACTAATTTTCAAAGTATTATTTCAACATTTACAAAACATCTGGCGCAAACTGCCAGAACTGTTCAAGTGAAACTACTCAATATGAAACGATTATTTCAAGAACATTTACAAAACATCTGACGCAAACTCATAAGAACTGTTCAAGTGAAACTACTCAATGTGAAACGCCTTGAAGCAGTTCCTTTTCCACCCCAGGAGGTGCAGGTGCCTACCCCTGAACTTCAACTTCAAATGAAATATAAGAAAAAATTGTTACTGCTGCCATCAAGTGTAGGATGATAGAACATGCATGTGTGTGTGTGTGTGTGTGTGTGTGTGCGTGCGTGTGTGCGTGCGTGCGTGTGTGTGTGTGTGCGTGAGTGTGTGTGTGTGTGCGTGTGTGTGTGTGTGTGTGTGTGTGTGTGTGTGTGTGCATCTGCATGGGGACTGCACAGCGACTTGTGTATGTGGTTATTTTTTGTTCACCATACAGATTTTGCAATGACAAAACCTTCAAATTCTTGATATACTTTACACCTTTCCCAACATCAGCTCAACACTGTGCACTGTGCATTTTCTGAACAAAATTTGCGTATATATATTTTACTTTTATACTTTACTTTTACTTTACTTTATAAATATATAGTGCATCCATACAAAGCTACTCTGCATTAGCATGGGCAAAATATTGTTCCATTACTGCACAATGTTGCCATATGGCAACATACCTTTTTTATTGAATAAAAAGGTAATAGTAGTATCAAAACAATGTGACAATGATTGAAAAAAGATTAGAATTTACCCCAGATGCTTGACATATTTTTTAAATTCTGAAGAAATATGAAAAATTGAGGAAAATCTTCACATATTCACGAGCACTTCTTCAGCAACTGGAGTCATCAAAAGTGTGTGAAGAAATGACAGTTTAAGGGTGTGTGTAGTGTGATGTGATGTCATCAAAGCATATCATTGGGTACCACCAGGTTCTACCATGAATTTAAGATTAAAATGAGCTTATGTTTATTTTCAAATTTCAAGAAATGTCCAAAGAAAGGGTATGTTGCCATATGGCAACACCGTGCAGTAGAGGGTTAAGAAAATCAGTCTCATGCTTCATAGAGTCAATCACTGAGTCTCCAGTCTCAAACATATCAGACCACACAACGTCGAGGCATGATAGTGAATCTCTGAGGTTAGTTGGAATTGCGGTTGCATCCCTCTTTTCGGAGCTGGGATCGAATGAAGGAATGGTGTACATTATCAGTTTTATTTTTCCTTTTTCTGTCCAATTATAATGGGGATATTTGTGTGAGGAGTGTTTCAAAATGGTTAATAAGTTAAGAGAATCCCTGCGAGTCCTTATTCCAGTGCCACGGAGAAGGAGATCAGGTTATATAAAGACAAATAATTGCTGAGGGAGAACAAAAGAACCAGAAATATAGTAAAATCACTTTGACATGGTCTTAGATAAGGTTTTTAGGTTCATTCAACACAGCCACATATGAGCTCTATTTTTTGTTGTTGTTGTTTTTATGCTTTATGTATTAATAACAATCTAGACCAGTAAACTCTCAAGTGATTGCTTTCTAAGTATACAATGGTTGTACAGTCAGAATGATTTATGAGCAGGAACCTTTTTATTTTTGATATGTCATTTATGCACACCTTTTTCAAAACTCATCACATTTTTTATTTTTATTATAAGCTCAGACTATCTCCTGCCTCCTTGCAATATTCCCTGACCAACTTCCAAAGCAAACCTACACCTTCCAAGTATGTGCTTCACAACATGAATAACAATAAAATAACATAATTATAGCTATAATGACAATTTTTTAAATTACATTTATTTAAAACTTAAAAATATATTACCTATTAATACTATTTGAAACACCAGTTAAATAATAAATGTACTTGTATTAGACAGTGAAATGCATTAATTGTCTTACCGTTCTGCTAACAGTCAGATGCTGTGCCGTATCAGGCAGCACACCTTTTATTTGCCAAGAAAATGGGTGTACAGTCCCACCCCCCTTGTGTCATTCATTTTTGTCTTCCGTTTCACGATACACAGAAATGCAGGTGTAACTTGCAGGCTGCATTTTTGTCTATTGTGACATGGAAGATCCACTGTCTGTTAAAATGTTTTACTATGAAAAGCATATACATATATTTACAGGAAAAATGTTGGGGAGGGTTTCCATAAAGCAATATTCACAAAAGTTTATTTCATTTCTTTGAAAATCAAAGTTAGGACACAATACTGCACTGAGTGTGGCAGAACAATAACGGGTTCTTATATTCCTGTTTGTCATTTGTTTCTATGGTTATTCATTACATGACTAATTAGCGTTTGTATTTGGGTTTGTTATCTCGCGTATCTTTCCCTTTGTTCAATCAGTTCATTGTCCAGTATTGTTCGTGGGCTGTTTCGTTGAGTTTTGATGTATTGGATTACCTGAGTTTTCTTGTTAAATAAACCTCACTGCTATTTTTTTAACCCCTGGCTTATCTTCATCATCTTTGGACTTAAAACGTGACAGCCACAGCTCTGCAGAGTTTAGCTTCAACCCAATTAAACACACCTTATTTAGTTTATATAAGTCCTTCAGGCTTATTTGAAAACATTACGTATTAAAATATATATTTAAATTACGATATGCACTCAATGACAAATGCAGAACAATTAGTTCATGCGTTCATGAGCTCAAGGCTAAATTATTGTAATGCTCTACTGGGTGGTTGCCCTGCACGCTTAATAAACAAACTCCAGCTGGTCCAAAACGCAGCCGCTAGAGTTCTTACCAGAACCAGGAAGTATGACCATATAACACTGCTGACGCCCACAACTCATTTTGTCGTCAGCCGGATCCGGGCCGTATCCAGATCAGATGGTGGACATGCGCCTAGACACGACCACAACTCATTATGTCGTCAGCCGGATCCGGGCCGTATCCAGATCAGATGGTGGACACGCGCCTAAACACGACCACAACTCATTATGTTGTCAGCCGGATCCGGGCCGTATCCAGATTAGATGGTGGACATGCGCCTAGACACGACCACAACTCATTATGTCGTCAGCCGGATCCGGGCCGTATCCATATCCAGACTGATCTCATAAAATTGCGTGTGTATGACACGCCAATTCGTATTTCCATTTTTGGCGTGCTATCAACACGCACAATCGCTTTTCAGCGTGTTTATGAACGCAGTTGACTTAACGTTATTACTGTATATATAAATATATGACCTACCTCCACCCCGTCCCTAAACCTACCCGTCACTGGGGTTAATAGCATTTATGAGTCTTCCCCTACCATCCTAGGGAAAAAAATATCGCTCCCCAGATGTAGATCTACATTTTGCTTCGTTTCGCTCGGAAATTTAATGGCGTGTACATATACGCGGAATCACTTGGACATTAATAGCGTAGACATACACGCATACACGCGGATATCTCAAAATGCGTATAGATAACACGCCACTTGACTTGAAAGTGGCGTGTCTGTTTACGCAAAAGTCATGATGTCATGTTGTCCATATCAGATGGTCGACCTGCGCCTAGACGCGACCACATCTCATTATGTCGTCAGCCGGATCCAGGCCGTATCCAGATCAGATGGTCGACCTGCGCCTAGACACAACCACAACTCATTATGTCGTCAGCCGGATCCGGGCCGTATCCAGATCAGATGGTGGACATGCGCCTAGACACGACCACAACTCAATATGTCATCAGCCGGATCCGGGCCGTATCCAGATCAGATGGTCGACCTGCGCCTAGACACAACCACAACTCATTATGTCGTCAGCCGGATCCGGGCCGTATCCAGATCAGATGGTCGACCTGCGCCTAGACACTACCACAACTCATTATGTCGTCAGCCGGATCCGGGCCGTATCCAGATCAGATGGTCGACCTGCGCCAAGACACAACCACATCTCATTATGTCGTCAGCCGGATCCGGGCCGTATCCAGATCAGATGGTCGACCTGCGCCTAGACACAACCACAACTCATTATGTCGTCAGCCGGATCCGGGCCGTATCCAGATCAGATGGTCGACCTGCGCCTAGACACGACCACAACTCATTATGTCGTCAGCCGGATCCGGGCCGTATCCAGATCAGATGGTCGACCTGCGCCTAGACACAACCACAACTCATTATGTCGTCAGCCGGATCCGGGCCGTATCCAGATCAGATGGTGGACATGCGCCTAGACACGACCACAACTCAATATGTCATCAGCCGGATCCGGGCCGTATCCAGATCAGATGGTCGACCTGCGCCTAGACACAACCACAACTCATTATGTCGTCAGCCGGATCCGGGCCGTATCCAGATCAGATGGTCGACCTGCGCCTAGACACTACCACAACTCATTATGTCGTCAGCCGGATCCGGGCCGTATCCAGATCAGATGGTCGACCTGCGCCAAGACACAACCACATCTCATTATGTCGTCAGCCGGATCCGGGCCGTATCCAGATCAGATGGTCGACCTGCGCCTAGACACAACCACAACTCATTATGTCGTCAGCCGGATCCGGGCCGTATCCAGATCAGATGGTGGACATGCGCCTAGACACGACCACAACTCAATATGTCATCAGCCGGATCCGGGCCGTATCCAGATCAGATGGTCGACCTGCGCCTAGACACAACCACAACTCATTATGTCGTCAGCCGGATCCGGGCCGTATCCAGATCAGATGGTCGACCTGCGCCTAGACACTACCACAACTCATTATGTCGTCAGCCGGATCCGGGCCGTATCCAGATCAGATGGTCGACCTGCGCCAAGACACAACCACATCTCATTATGTCGTCAGCCGGATCCGGGCCGTATCCAGATCAGATGGTCGACCTGCGCCTAGACACGACCACAACTCATTATGTCGTCAGCCGGATCCGGGCCGTATCCAGATCAGATGGTCGACCTGCGCCTAGACACGACCACATCTCATTATGCTGTCAGCCGGATCCAGGCCGTATCCAGATCAGATGGTCGACCTGCGCCTAGACACGACCACAACTCATTATGTCGTCAGCCGGATCCGGGCCGTATCCAGATCAGATGGTCGACCTGCGCCTAGACACGACCACATCTCATTATGTTGTCAGCCGGATCCAGGCCGTATCCAGATCAGATGGTGGACATGCGCCTAACTCTGCAAAAAATACCTTCAAGCTTTCTAAGAATATACTAGACAGCTGAAATATTCTGAATGTGGTTTAGATTAATTTACTGGAATGGCAGGTTTCCTTTCATTTCTTTGGAAATGAAAGTTCTATATCACCAAACATTAGTAGCATTTGGTTACAAAAGATAAATTCAATACACACTATGCATACAATATAAATGTAACCGGTGTATCCAGGGTAGCAAGAGGAAACAAGGATCTAGATGCAGCAATTTATTAAAATACAACAAATCATAAACAGAATCCATGGAAACAAGACACACACACACACACACACACACAAAGCATATTTTAAAAACCTTATTATAAATGTAGGCTTTATTTGTATAATATTACCAGTAATAATGAGATATTCCTGTTGTCGCTAGCTTTGTCGAGGTAATATTCCACGTGAAGCCAATGAGGAAATGTCGTGGTGTTGAATTGCTCCCTTCGCCCAAGTGCGTTCCACACAGGGACATTCAGAAAACAAGTGCACAATAGACTCTTTCTCAATTACAAAAACAGCCATTGTAATCAATATTCAGATGAAAGCGCTCTAATGTGTCTTGGATATATTCTGTGAGCAATTTTAAATGACACTTCTTTGGTTTTAATGTTACACAATACCGACTAAGAACTCCCCAAAAATGTTCCCACTCAAATGAAGGAAACATATTAACCCAAATAAATTTAGATGGAGGAGAAGAGATATTAAAGAGATCTAATCGATTGGTTACTGCATTTATCATTAATTAAATCAAGTTGATCTAAAAACAAATGTTTGGAGACTTTACTACAGTGTTACACCAAGTGCCCTGATTTCTGAATAGAGATACAATAAATAAGAATACAATTTTGTATTCTTATTTAAAAAAATAAAGATACAATTTTGATACAATCAAGGATACATTAAAAAAAAATAAGATACAATTTTGGCAGAAATAGAGTTCATGACAATACAATATTCTTTAACAGAAATATGGCAGTAATACATTCTGTAATACTCAAAAACTGACCGTCAGAATTCAACAACTGACCAACTAATAATATATCAGACTCAAACCATTTTCTAAAAAATAATTTTTTTCTTTGGTGTATGATATACACTCACCTAAAGGATTATTAGGAACACCTCTTCAATTTCTCATTAATGCAATTATCTAATCAACCAATCACATGGCAGTTGCTTCAGCTCATTTAGGGGTGTGGTCCTGGTCAAGACAATCTCCTGAACTCCAAACTGAATGTCAGAATGGGAAAGAAAGGTGATTTAAGCAATTTTGAGCGTGGCATGGTTGTTGGTGCCAGACGGGCCAGTCTGAGTATTTCACAATCTGCTCAGTTACTGGGATTTTCACGCACAACCATTTCTAGGGTTTACAAAGAATGGTGTGAAAAGGGAAAAACATCCAGTATGCGGCAGTCCTGTGGGCGAAAATGCCTTGTTGATGCTAGAGGACAGAGGAGAATGGGCCGACTGATTCAAGCTGATAGAAGAGCAACTTTGACTGAAATAACCACTCGTTACAACCGAGGTATGCAGCAAAGCATTTGTGAAGCCACAACACACACAACCTTGAGGCGGATGGGCTACAACAGCAGAAGACCCCACCGGGTACCGCTATATCCACTACGAATAGGAAAAAGAGGCTACAATTTGCAAGAGCTCACCAAAATTGGACAGTTGAAGACTGGAAAAATGTTGCCTTGTCTGATGAGTCTCGATTTCTGTTGAGACATTCAGATGGTAGAGTCAGAATTTCACGTAAACAGAATGAGACATGGATCCATCATGCCTTGTTACCACTGTGCAGGCTGGTGGTGGTGGTGTAATGGTGTGGGGGATGTTTTCTTAGCACACTTTAGGCCCCTTAGTGCCAATTGGGCATCGTTTAAATGCCACGGCCTACCTGAGCATTGTTTCTGGCCATGTCCATCCCTTTATGGCCACCATGTACCCATCCTCTGATGGCTACTTCCAGCAGGATAATGCACCATGTCACAAAGCTCGAATCATTTCAAATTGGTTTCTTGAACATGACAATGAGTTCACTGTACTAAAATGGCCCCCACAGTCACCAGATCTCAACCCAATAGAGCATCTTTGGGATGTGGAGGAACGGGAGCTTCGTGCCCTGGATGTGCATCCCACAAATCTCCATCAACTGCAAGATGCTATCCTATCAATATGGGCCAACATTTCTAAAGAATGCTTTCAGCAACTTGTTGAATCAATGCCATGTAGAATTAAGGCAGTTCTGAAGGCGAAAGGGGGTCAAACACAGTATTAGTGTGGTGTTCCTAATAATCCTTTAGGTGAGTGTACGAATCATTCCAAATAAAAAAGAAGTGAAGAGAAAAGTTACATTTAAAAGCCAAAAACCATGTCAAAAGGACTTGCTTGTGAAAATTAGATTAATTTTTAGATACATTTTTCATGTGTTTTACTTCATTCAACTGAATATGACTTTTCCAGAATCTATTTATGTATTCGATTAAAAAATCGAAAAGCCTAAAGAACTATATCTCTGCTAAAAGAACTTAACATTTGTTTGTGATGCCCTGTATTTTTAAGTGTCATTTTTTTGTTTCTTTTGATTTAAATTATTGTTGTGTTTCAATTTATACTTAAAAAATGTGAAAATGTGTAAAAGAAATGTGTCAAAATAATAATAAATAATGTGCAAGAATGTTCCGGATTTCTCTTTGCCTTTTAAGGATGTACGGGTTGGCTTCTTTAATATACAAAAAGCTAAATTTAATGAGTATTTTATTATTAATCTATTATTGCTCCTTGCAAAATTTCACATTCACCATGTATTCACTCATCAGAATCCCTTATTTGTTGTTTTTAGAAGAGAGGTCCAACAGTACATCCAAAGCATTTCATCATCTAATAATCTTAAAGCTCATAAGACAATAAACTGGTTTCAACTTTTTAATTTATTTCATTAAAGTTTTCTGTTCTGTTCTGTTTTTTATTTATTTATTGTTTTTAGTATATGCCTATACAGGCTATAACCCATGTGTGTATATGTGATGCTTTGCTTTCTTTGTCATTTCTTTGTATATCATTTTTACACTTTTGCTATGTACTTACCTTGGCATTAATAAAAAAAAATAAAAATAAAAAAAAATTCTGTGATTTTGAAAGTTCAATAAATAAATAAACGAGCGCCTCCTGCCGGACACGGGCGGTAGTACAATAACACGAAGCCGTGTTTCACTTCCGAGGGCAGAAAGCTGCAAACACAAGACTGCAGATCCAGGCAGACTCATTCACGGATTCCCTATGAAGATCTGAGGATGATAATCCTGCTCCTGCGGTTTGAATGTGAGCTGAATGTGACGGCTGATCGGTGAATCACTCCTTGGGCCTCTGCTCAGGAAACACCGCGGATGAGACTGAGGCCTGGTGAGTCCTGCGGAATAAACTGTGATATTTAAACATTTATGCGTCTTAACATATTGTTTTTTTCTATGAGGAACATAGCAGACGTGTCTTACATCAGTTTACCGTGGGTTTACCATAGATATAATAACTGTCGTACCTTGTATTTTTTGGAAATGTTAGTGTTCTACATCTACACTAACAACAACACCACAGTATTACTATCTTTACCTTTCGCTGAGCCACTGTGGTAGTTGAACGTTTGACATTCGTTAGACGTTCGGGTTCACACCCGGGGTACTTCGCATTTTTTTAATAATTGAAAAAAAAAAAAAATCGTAGCTTCATCGGAATGGTACGAAACTTGGTGACTTTTATGGTACTTGGTATATGAACACACACAAAAAAAATTGGGGACATGATTTGAAAAGTCTAAGTGGTCGTAAAAAAAATAGTCACACTCGGGACCTTCGGGTCAAACATGACCGCCCTATAGGAAATGAATGGGAAATTGGCAAAAATATGAAAATTCAGAGTTTTTTTGTGCGTATTATGTGTATATTATTTATATATTCAATGAACAGTAACTCTTATTCAAAAGGCAACAGCAATTATGAACAAAAAACTAAAATAACAGCAAAAGTATAATAATTGTCCAAAAAAAATAGAGAAATAAAAAAGTTTTTTAAATATCATCCTATTTTCCATTTACTGTTTGATAATTATTATACTTTTGCTGTTATTTTAGTTTTTTGTTCATAATTGCTATTGACAATTTTGAATAAGAGTTACTGTTCATTGAATTGTACAAAAAATCATTTTAAACCAACCAAACAAACAAAAAACTTGACAAAAATAGTCTTTGAGAATCTCTTATTATATATTAAAATCCACAACCTGAAAAATAAATAGGCAAATATGTGCAAAACAACTAGAATTCAGAAGCCTTTCTACAGAGAGCTGTAAATCCGTCTAGTTGTTACAATATGATATTGCATGATAATTATGCTCACTACTTCCAACAGATGGCACCAATCTGATTTCAACATTTTTTTTCTGTAGGCCTAGTCTCTACTTTAACCTGAAATACAGCATTAATTAAAAAAATAATAAAAATTATATATATATATATATAATATAATATATATATATATAATATAATATATATATATTATATAATATATATATATATAATATAATATATATATATTATATTCAATGGGAAAAAATGGATAATAATTATTGCATAAATATTAATTATTATCATAGAATTCTCTCAAAACACCAAAGAAAAAAAGAAAAAATATTATTGAACAAAAACACATTTCATTGATTTTACTGAAGAAAAAAAAAATTTGATTTTAGGGGTCCGGTCACTTATGACCGTGAGAGTCCTATGTGTGACTGGTTGACGAAGTACCCCAAATTATCATTTCATGTTTTCAGTCCAAACCAACTCAAACGTCCTTTGCAGCACAACCCTGAATTTCAAGAACATACCGGTATAAATTATCCCTATAATTCAATTAAACATTTTGACCATTTGGCATTATGATATCAAACTACGAGTAAAATGTAGAAAATAGAAAAATATCCCGTTTATTGCGTTTTTGGTATTAGCATTTCACATGTTTTATAATAATATTTCAACTTTAAACGTGTGTAATACTCTAAATAAATTAAACTACAACACCGTTTGATACCTAAAGTTATCAATCCAGCTGTAAAGTATTAAAAATATTATTCCCTATAATGCACAAGGTTTTTTTTTCAGATAAATATACTGCAAAAATTGTATACAGCTTGTTTTAATTCCAGCCTTATGCAATTAAAGGGATATTTTTAAATGTTCTACATTTTACGAGTTTGATATCATAATGTCATATGGTTAAAATATTTAATTAGTTTACAGGGCTAATCCATATGTTGTATTTCTTGAGATAAGGCTTGTGCTGCAAAGGACATTTGTTTATGTATATCTGAGTTGGTTTGGGCTGAAAACATGAAATGCACAGATAGTTTAATGAGTGTGAAACCGAACGTCTAACTCTAACGAATGTCAAACGTTAAACATGAGCCGTGGTTTGCTTTAAAGGAAGGAAAGGTAAAGTAATACCATGGTGGTAATACCATTATACTGTATCAAAGCCATTTTATACCGTTGTTGTTTTATAGCAACTGTGCCACTGATCTGATCTAATACTATAGAGTTACCATAGTCTGATTATGATTAATAAAGTGTCGTCATCATGGTGTTGCTGTTCTGTTCCAGCTTGATCATGGCTGAGGATCCTCAGAGGAACTTCCGCTCGGCGTATTATGAGAAAGTGGGATTCAGAGGAGTGGAGGAGAAGAAATCCCTGGAGATCGTGCTGAAGGACAATCCCCTGGGTGGGCTTCAGATATGCCTTCCGCACACTGAACCGTTGTTTGTTTGTTTGTTGAAATAATAACAGTTAATAATAATAATAATAATAATATTTCTAATGATTTTTTTAGTGTTTAAATACCATGGAGAACAGTTTGACTTTTTGTTTGACTTTTTAACACTAATAATAACAGTTATTGATTGGTATTTTTATTATTCATTTTTCATGCATTTTTAATTGTGGTTTAAGAGTTCAATAAACAATAAACTTATTTTCACTGTAATAATAACAACAGTTATTATTATTTATTTATATTTTTTACGTTGGTTTAAGTGTTCAAGAACCATGCAGAACATGCATTCTTTTTTATTGTTTTTTACTTTTTGACACTATAAAAAGTAATAATAATAATAATTATTATTCTTTGTTATTTTTTTACATTAATCATAACGGTTATTATTTTTTTCATGATTAATTTTTCATGCATTTCTAATTGTGGTTTAAGAGCTCCTATAAACATGCAGAACAGATTTTTTTTCTGTTATTTTGACTATAATAACAGTTATTGTTATTACTTTATTTTTTTAAATATTTTTTTATGTTGGTTTAAGTGTTCAAGAACCATGCAGAACATGCATTATTTTTTATTGATTTTTACTATTTTTGACACTATAAAAAGTAATAATAATAATAATAATTGTAATGTTTGTGGCAACATCCAGAACATCCATTTTTGACTTTATAAAAATAACAATTATTATCATTATTGTTATCGTAGGCCATTCTTTTTTATGATTTGATTCTACACATAACCATGCAAAACTGATTGTTTCACAATATTAAATATTGCTAACTCTTATTACATGCGAGCGCTCTGCGAGTGTTGACGGTGTGTGTCTCTGTGGGGTTTCAGATGTGGAGAAGCTGAGCACGTTCAGTCAGAGGTTTCCGCTGCCCTCCATGTACCGGATCCACGTGTGGAAAGTCTTACTGGGTGAGAACATGAGCGTATGATTAAAAAATATACATATTATACGTGAATCATTGGTTGACAGAGATCATCGCTCCCAGTGGTGAAGCATTGAAATTTCGAAAAGTTACGTAATGAAGCCTTGTTCACTCAAATCACGTGACGCACTGTAAAAAATGATTTTCATCATTTGTTATCACAACTTTATCTTTT
>CM060610.1:2526468-2618968 GCA_030578255.1 Tiaroga cobitis
TCATTGGCAGATCATTGGCAGAGCATTGGCAGATCATTGGCAGATCATTGGCAGATCATTGGCAGATCATGGGTAGAGCATTGGCAGATCATTGGCAGATCATTGGCAGAGCATTGGCAGAGCATTGGCAGAGCATTGGCAGATCATTGGCAGATCATTGGCAGAGCATTGGCAGATCATTGGCAGATCATTGGTAGATCATTGGCAGAGCATTGGCAGATCATTGGCAGATCATTGGTAGATCATTGGCAGAGCATTGGCAGATCATTGGCAGAGCATTGGCAGATCATTGGCAGAGCATTGGCAGATCATTGGCAGATCATTGGCAGAGCATTGGCAGATCATTGGCAGATCATTGGTAGATCATTGGCAGAGCATTGGCAGATCATTGGCAGAGCATTGGCAGATCATTGGCAGATCATTGGCAGATCATTGGCAGAGCATTGGCAGATCATTGGCAGATCATTGGTAGATCATTGGCAGAGCATTGGCAGAGCATTGGCAGATCATTGGCAGAGCATTGGCAGATCATTGGCAGAGCATTGGCAGATCATTGGCAGATCATTGGCAGATCATTGGCAGAGCATTGGCAGAGCATTGGCAGATCATTGGTAGATCATTGGCAGATCATTGGCAGATCATTGGCAGATCATTGACAGATCATTGGTAGATCATTGGCAGATCATTGGTAGATCATTGGCAGATCATTGCTAGATCAATAGCAGATCAATAGCAGATCATCTCTCAGCAAAAACTCACTTCATTTTGACCCCCCCCCCCCCCCCCCCCCCCCCCCCCCCTGTGATTTTACTCCTCTAGTAAATGCTTCTTGATTTAAGAATGTTTAGATATTTGGACTGGAAACAAGACAAAAATACTGAGTAAGAAAAGCATTTGTTTGCAGTGTGGTGGGTTATGGGTAATCCACTGCGCTCTCTCATGTCTCAGGTGTGTGTGTGTGTGTGTGTGTGTGTGTGTTTGTGTTTGCTGGTTGTCTTCCAGGACGACGAGGACAAGAACTTCCTGGCCATCAGCCGAGCGATGGAGGAGATCGTGGACGACCCGGTGGACTGCTACTGGCTGGTGCGCTGCTTCCTCAACCAGTTCAAGCTCAAGTTTGGAGACTCCATCCCTCACCTGGTACATGCGGACCTCAGCGAGAGCTCACTAAACATGACAACTCTGTTAGTAATGACTCTCCCTCATGTTGTTCCCCGTCAGATTTTAGTTCATCTTCGGGACACAAATTAAGATATTTGTGATTAAATCTGAGAGCGGTCTCACTCCTCCATAGGCTTCTATTGTAATTGAAACTTGCCGGAACAGAAAGTTATTAAAGACATCGTTAAAATAGTCCGAGTGACTAAAGCGGCTCAACCCTAAAGGGTTAGTTCAGCCAAAAATGAAAATGATGTCATTAATGACTCTCCCTCATGTCGTCCCAAGCCCGTCAGACCTCCGTTCATCTTCCGAACACAGTTTAAGATATTTTTTATTTAGTCCGAGAGCTTTCTGTCCCTCCATTGAAAATGTACGGTATACTGTCCTTGTCCAGAAAGGAAATAAAGACATCATCAAAGTAGTCCATGTGACATCAGTGGGTTAGAAAATACATTTTGGTCCAAAAATAACAAAAACTACGACTTTATTCAGCATTGTATTGTGTTCCGGTTCTGTTGTGGATCCGCGTTCACGAGTCCGCAGTGACGCCGCTGACGTAAGACGCTGCTGACGTGTGTCTGGTGCGTCCGTGTATTCCGGTTCAAATAAATATGGCTGGGCAAAAAAATACAAGTCTTCCTCTGTGTGGAAATCCTTAGACATGTTTGCGAAGATTGTTTTGTTTCCAGTGTGCGTCTCCCTCAGACTGTAACCGAAGCTCGGGCGCACCAGACACACGTCAGCAGCGTCTTACGTCAGCGGCGTCACCGAACGCGGATCCACAACAGAACCGGAACACAATACAATGCTGAATAAAGTCGTAGTTTTTGTTATTTTTGGACCAAAATGTATTTTCGATGCTTCAACACATTCTAACTAACCCACTGATGTCACATGGACTACTGTGATGATGTCTTTATTTCCTTTCTGGACAAGGACAGTATACCGTACACACATTTACAATGGAGGGACAGAAAGCTCTCGGACTAAATCTAAAATATCTTAAACTGTGTTCGGAAGATGAACGGAGGTCTGACGGGCTTGGGACGACACGAGGGAGAGTCATTAATGACATCACTTTCATTTTTGGGTGAACTAACCCTTTAAGATTATCAAGCGACGAGAATACTTTCTGTGCGCAAAAAAACAACAAAAATAACGACTTTATTCAACTCTTCATCTTCTTCTCTGTGGACCTCGAGTGAGTTCTCGTTAGGGTTGCCAACTGTCCCGTATTAGCCGGGACGTCCCGTATTTTGGGCCTAATGTATTTGTCCCGTACGTGACCTCCCTTGTCCTGTTTATTGAGTGCTCTAACCACTGACTGATACAGCAGCAACACGACACATGAGAATGATCACGGCACCGGTCATCATCCAATCACAGCACTCCCTCACGCGCATCAGATCAGACCAATCACAAACTCTACATTGAGAATTAATTATTGTTTCCTGGCCGGACAGTGAAATGGATGTGTCGTTAGCGTGTCGTTATTTTTGTGTGTTTTTTGCGCACAGAAAGTATTCTCGTCGCTTGATAATCTTAAGGTTGAGCCGCTGTAGTCACTCGGACTATTTTAACGATGTCTTCAATAACTTTCTGTTCCGGCAAGTTTCAATTACAATAGAAGCCTCTGGAGGAGTGAGACCGCTCTCAGATTTAACCACAAATATCTTAATTTGTGTCCCGAAGATGAACGAAAGTTTAATTACTGTAAGAAAGAAAGAGTAATTACTGACAGAATTGAACTATGCTTTAACACTGGACATTATATAATTTAACATTTATTATTATTTATTAATGATTTTTTGTTGACTATAATAATAACTTTTTTTTCATGCATTTTTAATTGTGGTTTTCTGTTATTTTGACACTATAATAATAACAGTTATTATTATTATTATTACTTTTTCAATTTTTATACTTTTTTATGTTATTTTAAGTGTTCAATAACCATGCAGAAAGTACAGTATTTTTTAAATATGTTTTTACTTTTTGACTATAATAAATAATAAAAATATACAATAATAATAAAAATAAATTTGTTGTTGTTGTTGTTGTTTTAAGTCTTCAATAACCATCGAGAACAGATTTTATTTTTTTAGTTTTGTTGTCCTAAACATGTGGAGCTCCAAAACTAACGAAAAGCTCCATAAATGTTCCACAAAAACGGTCCAGATGAACTCTTTTCCTGTTTTCTTCTCTCTTTTCCTCTGTTTTCCTGTGTTTCCTGTTCCTGCAGCCGAAGAGTTTGGAGCACTTCCTGTCTCAGGAGGACGCTTGTCTTCTGGCTCACCTGAAGGCGTCCGGCTCTCTGCACTCGCTGCCGTACCGGCTCTGGTTCAGACGCTGCTTCGCCGGGTGTTTGCCGGAGTCCAGCCTACAGAGGTCAGCACACTCACTTATCACAACAATAATCACACTTACTCTGATTTACTGTACATTTATCATGCATTTCTAATTGTGAGTTCAATAAGAGTTCAATAAACATGCACCAGATACATTTTTTCTGTTATTTTAACACTAATAATAACAATTATTGTTATTTTTATTATACATTTTTCATGCATTTTTAATTATGGTTTAATAGTTCAATAAACATGCAGAACAGTTTTTTTCTGTTATTTTGACTATAATAACATTTATTGTTATTTTTATTATACATTTTTCATGCATTTCTAATTGTGTTTAAGAGTTCAATAAGCATGCAGTACAGATTTTTTTTAAATATATTTTTTCGGTAACACTTTATTATGATGGTTGACTATGATTCTTTTTGACTAAAATAAATAATAATAATATTTATAATAATAATAACAATGTTTAAAAAAATTGTGTTCAATAACCATGCAGAACAGTTTTGGATTTTTTCCCCTGTTATTTTTGACTAATAAAAACTCAAAAGTTATTAACATTTTTATTATTGATTTTTTTTAAATGCATTTTTAATTGTAGTTCACTTCTGTCACATGACCTCGTTGTGTTGCATGAGTAGTGTCCAGTGTTCATCTCTTATATAAATAACTGTTTTTCTGCAGTATTCAGAACATAGTTTTTGGTTTGTTGTGATTGGCTGATTGCTTGACTGTGCTGCTGTGTGATTGGCCGGCAGGGTGTGGGATAAAGTGATCAGCGGCTCCTGTAAGATTCTGGTGTTTGTTGCCGTGGAGATTTTGCTCAGTTATAAGATCCTGCTGATGGGAATCAGTCACCCGGATGGAGTTTACAACTTCCTGTCTAACGTAAGCACAGCATCATTCATTCAGTTACATATGTGCAAAAATGTATTATTGAAAAGGACTGTTCTGGGGTCAGTACATGTTAATTACTCCGTGACATAATGTCCTTTCACAGAACAAGTTTTTTATTTCTTCTTTTATATTCTCCAGTGCTCTCGTCCCATAGACGACTAAAACTGGAAAAATCTTTTAAAAAAAATAGTTACTTAAACTTTCAGCTGAAATTAAAATTTTCAGCTACATTTCTCATTTAAAATAACTGTAACTGAAATATATATATTTTATTTTACAATATTTTAAAATATTCTCAACAATTTTTTTTAACTAAAATGAACAAAATACTGAATTAAATGTTTTATTTTTTTAGTAATTTTTTTTATCTAAATGTGTTTTTTAGATTTTCTAGTTCTAAACATGACAAAAGCACAACACAATTAGAAAAACTTTAACAAACAATACTGAAATAAAAATGTATTCTTTAGATTTTCTTTTTTTAATATTTTATAATTAAACATAAATATTTTAAAATGATCTAAACATGAAAAAACAACATTTCTAAAACTTTAACTAAAATTAACAAAACATACTGAAATAAAATGTTTTTTTATATATATATTAAATTTTTTTTTTTAGAAAAATTTAATATTTTTAAATATTCCAAACCTGACAAAACAACAAAATGCATAAAACTTCAACTAAAATTAACAAAAAATACTGAAATAAAAATGTAAAAAAAATTTTTTTTTAATATTTTAAAATACATGACAAAAACACTAACTAAAATTAACAAAAAATACTGAAATAAAAATTTATATCTTTTTTTTATTTATAATTAAATATTTTAAAATACATGACAAATACTAACTAAAATTAATAAAAAAAACAAGGAATTATTTTATTTTCCTCATTATAATAAATAACACAAATGATGTTTATAGACCCAAAATAAAACTTTTTTTTTGAATAATTAAATATTTTAAAATGCATGACAAAAACACTAACTAAAAAAAAAAAAAAAAAATTCAGTATTTTTTACTGATTTAATATTTAATAATTATATATTTTATTTTCCTCACTATATTAAATAACACTATGCTACAAATGATGTTTATAGACCTTATATTGAACCCAGAAAATCCCTTTTCTGTAATGGAGCTTTGTGTCTGATGTTGAACAAACGCGCACCTGTACGTGTGTGTGTGTGTGTGTGTGTAAAGATCTCGTGTGTTTCTACAGCTGCCCCAGGACAACACCGATGCCATCGTCACCAAAGCCATCGACCTGTGGCACAAGCACTGCGGGACGCCCATGCACGCGGTGTGAGACGACAGGAGGCGCACAGATGTGTGTGTACTCATCCTTTATTAGGCTCCTTTACATCAGAATCTGCACACATCGGTCAGGAGTGACAGTACGTTACACCACATGCTCGTTCGCTGGAAACACGTCTGTCTGCGAGTCGCTTACAGAAGCAGATCGCCACAGAAATACACTCGTTAATCCAAACCTTCTGTTCCTGGAACACAAGCTTCTTCTGATCTGGAAAAGTGCTTAAAATTCTCAAAAAGTCCCTTTAAATGATCCACAGAAAAACAAAAACAGATGCGTGTGAATAAATAAAGACAGAAATGTATATAATTATTATTATTATTTTTGGATGATTGTTTCATTTAATGCCCAATGTGTTCAGTATCAAAGTCAGTTAAAAATATTTATAAATAATATATTAACATAAAAATGTACAATAGGAGCATTTACAGTAGTGTTTTGTAAACATTAGCTAATGTATTAACTAACAGTGAGCAATATATTTATTACAAGTCATGTTTATGTTAGTTCAATCACAGTGCATTAACTAATGTTTACAAATACTTTTAATTTTCACAATGTGTGGTGACACTTTACAATAAGGTCCCATTAGTTATTATTGATTGATGTACTAACTCACAATGAGCAATACATTCGTTGTTAACATTAGTTTATCTTATGCAATAAATAATATTGACGGATACAGCTTTTGATTTCAATAATGTATTAGTAAATGTTGAAATATTAGTAAATGTATTTAAAAGTATTATTCATTGTTAGTTCATGTGAAAGAGTGAAACCTTATTGTAAAGTGTTACCAAATGGGGAAGTAAATGTTAAAATAAACACTAATAATAATAATTGTTGTTAACTAATGAAACCTTATTGTAAAGTGTTGCTGTTACAATTTGTGTTCATTGTTACTAAAATACAAAATGCAACGCTGATTATTGTGAGTTTCTTGAATGTTTTGGTTTTTATTTTGGCAACAGGACGCCCTGTAGAGTGGGCGGAGTTTAAAGGGTGCACCCTACACTCGATCACATGACCAACTCGATCACATGACCAACTCGACCACATGACCAACTCGATCACATGACCAACTCGATCACATGACCAACTCGACCACATGACCAACTCGACCACATGACCAACTCGACCACATGACCAACTCGATCACATGACCAACTCGATCACATGACCAACTCGACCACATGACCAACTCGACCACATGACCAACTCGACCACATGACCAACTCGATCACATGACCAACTCGACCACATGACCAACTCGATCACATGGCCAACTCGATCACATGACCAACTCGATCACATGGCCAACTCGATCACATGACCAACTTGATCACATGACCAACTTGATCACATGGCCAACTCGATCACATGACCTACTCGATTACATGACCAACTCGATCACATGACCTACTCGATTACATGACCAACTCGATCACATGACCAACGAGCGCCGTTGAGCGCATATTGAGACAAAAGAGAGAAAAAAAGCCATAAATATACAGTCAGACAATCCCATTATTGCTCTGTCCTGTTGCTCAGCTTGAGCCTGTCGGGAACGTCTCCACTGTGATTGGCCAGTATTGTAGGCGTGACACAAGTTTGCTTTTTTGCTATTGGTTAAAGAGGACCTATTATGCTTTTTGTCTGTGTTCATCTGTGTTTAGTGTGTGTGATGTTGCTGTTTGAGAGCCTTTAAAAGTGAGTTCTCCTCTATATCAGTGTCAGTGTTCCTGAACTCCTGAAACGCCTCCATTGTAGTCTTGAGTTTCTCCCGGGAACGAACACGTCACAATATTCCTCATTATAATAATTCATGCGCAGAATAAAGGGGCGGGGCCTGGTTGAGTGAGTTAGTAGTGTGTTAAACTGGCGGTTATGGTAAGGGGCGGGACATTTCCCAAACACACTCGAAGCGCTCGACCAATCACAACACACTGATCCAGCCGACCAATCAGAGCACAGCGTCCTTTTCAGAAGGAGGGGCTTCATAGAGACAGGAAATAAACAGGAGTGTGAACAACCGAACAACACTAACTCGTGCTTCACTACTATAGTCCGATGCATCCAATACCGATGCATGCAAACCAACTCGCTCGTCACGACTGTTTCCCGAAACCATATTGTAGTAAAGTGGTCGTTCAAACACGTTGGTTAATGATGTCACACACGGTGGAGTAACAACTACTTTAATGAATCTGTTTGAGATCAAATTAACGCTAGATGTTTTGCTATAAATTACAGACACGCATCTGAGGAATATTTCTAATTTTTCTCAGTTATTTTGCTTTATTTCCAGATTCACTCATAGACTCGTTCTCACACACTCGAGCTCGTTCACACACTCACACGTTCACACACTCACACGTTCACACGTTCACACACACTCTTCAAACACGACGCTTTAAATCTCTTGACAAACTAAAAGACGTAAATGACATTTGTATGTGTTCTTAATAAAAGACACAGGTTGCACTGAATGTCCGCTTGCTTATTCTGCTCAAGATCAGGATTTATTGAGTCCACATGTCATGAAAACAAGAAACTGCATCTAACCGCAGCTCGAGATCTGTCGCTCACACACACAACTCGATGCGGTTTGCGAATGTTCGTTAAAACTGTGTTTGGGAAACACCGACTCGTTGAAATTAATCAACATTCAAGCAGGAAAACCTGTTCTAGTAGAGCCCGAAAACAAGACTTTGTAAAATGCCATAATAGGTCCTCTTTTAAGACGTTTTTGTGATTTTGAAAAAAATCCATGCATTTCTAGTAGCATTACCAGCGTTAGTAATGCCAAGCTCTCGGGTTTGATTCCCAAGGGAACGCATGAACTGATAATCAATGCAATGGATAAAAGCGTCTGACAGATGCACAAATATCCAAAATGAAAAGCGCAAGAGAGTGTGGACTATATTTTGTGTGTAATAATGTGGTCTGCGCTCAATAAAAAAGTTGTTTTCCATGTTTTTAAAACCTAAAAGGACTGTGGAATCACTTCTCAGTTACATGAAGGAAATCAACGACATCATCCGCTGCATTAAAAACCATCGCCTGGAGGAAAAAAAAAAGGAAAAACTCATGGCGAAGAGCATGTCAAAATATACAGAAATATCGACACACTTCTGGTTGGTCTCCACCGGCACACCGGCGTGTGGCGAGAGTCCGAGGATCCGCTCCGGTCGCTCTGAACCGTGTGATTCCTGATTTCTGAGAAGTGTGCAGCTGTTCAGTGTCCCAGTAAAGTCTTAACGGCTCCATAAGAGAGAGTTCAGCCACTACGGCCGATGAAACCTGTGGAGAACATCAGACTGGCTCAGAAACAACATGATACCCATCCCACAATGCAATGAGCTTGACTCTGACATCTACAGTAGTCCACATTTGAAGTGGATCAAAGAAAAGTTCATGAAAGTTGTCGGGTATTGTAACAGCTTTCCATTAAGCCGCTGTTGTGTTGCTAATAGGAGTGAGCAAGTAATTAACGTGTATAAAGATGAAACCAATGTCTTTTATTTATTTATTGAGTGACTGACTGTGTGTGTGTGTGTGTGTGAGTGGTCACCTGGTTAGATGTCGACTCGACTCATGCACCTCCATCTCTGTGCTTTTGAACTCATTGAGTTCTTTGCGTATGGCAGCCTGTCAGAGACACAGACATGTTTAAATGTTAAACCATCAAGATTTGACTGTAACGCAGTTAGATGTTGCGGGAACCGACGAACATTTAAATACTTTAATAACGTAAAATACAGAAATACAAAACGAAAGTAAAAGACGGCAGCCCCTCACGGACGACTGCTGTCACATAATAAAGCACAAGTCCAGGCCTGGTCCTCTCTCTCTCTCCACTGTCGTGAGAGATGCGAGACCGGATACTCGCGCCGCTCTCTCGCATTGACATTGGCAGAAAGCGTGTGATGTTGTGCAGTGTGATGATGCGGATGAACCTTATCGGCAGCGGTGAGTCTCGTCCAGGGTTTGTCCGCTCGCCGGTCGTAATCCTGAGCTTCGGCCACTTCCACGTAATCGCTGAAGCGGATGAGGATTTTGGCCTCTCGGAGCTCCTCTACGGTGGGTCTCTGGCTCAGCTAAACACACAAAGCACAGGCACAGTCGCCGCTTTATAGGGGCTTTCGCTCCGGGAACTATCAGGGTGTTTCCCAGAGAACTAATAGGAATGTTTTCCTGTTGCGTTCGCACCGCCAGTAGGAACTCTGAAGACCGCGCTTGTTGTTGAGCCTTTTATTTTGACGGCGCTGAGAACGACTGAACACACAGTGCTCGCATTATTCTCATTAGTTTACGATCTGTCTAACAGTCCTGTCTGATACGTTATTAGATAGAACTGTTATGCACAGAAAGTAGACAGAAATGAACAGTTATTAGCGTTTGCCGTGTGGTTGATGGCCAGTGTCGCTGAGCAGAAATACATACCGTATTTTCCGGACTATAAGTCGCACTTTTTTTCATAGTTTTGGCTGGAAACTGCTAGTGTTGCGAGCGGGCGTGTTACGGATACGTGGTGTACATTTAGCAATCAAAAAGCATGTCTAATTAATTGAAATCATGTATTATGAATCATTAAACTTATACAACATTTAAAAAAATATATATGAAAAAAAATTCACACTAATTCTGTGCTGTTTTTTCTGGTAATAAATTGAAGACATAAAACACAAATTTTATCATTTATCATCAATTTGAATCATATGAAATTAAATAAACTTTTTGTCAAATAACGTGCTGCACAATGAGCTTTACTGTTAAAATTAAAGCATGGATTATTCCTTAAAAAATTTATTTGGATTAGTGTTAGTATTATTACATTGGGACATATCTAAATTCTACTGTACAACAGTAATATATTTTTGTCAAGTTGAACCGAACTTTTATTTTGACGGGTTGCCGTAAAGACCTTTCGAGTTTCTGTGTGTTTATGTCATGATGATAGTTTTTCTCAAATGAAGCAGTTAAATGATCACGAAGTGACTTTCGGAGTGGATCTAGAGCCTGGAGAGGAAGGTCATGCATTAGTGTCCTCATATAGACAAAAAACAGCGCAAGCGTCACACGTGCTTCAGTGTGTGTGTGTGTGTGTGTGTGTGTGTGTGTGGTAAATGAAACTGCGCGTCGGCTGCACCATTCATTCACACAGAACATGCAGGATTCGTATTTAAATAGTCTTTGTGGTTTAATATCCACACACACTTGTCTACATCGCGATTTGATTTCAAGTGTACTGAACTGCTTTCTATTTATTCCTCAAAAAAATTACAAATTTCGTGAAATTCCGCGTTATGCAGTAAATTCCTTTATGACTGGATTTCGTCAGCATTTTAGGGGGGGTGGGGGTCGTTTTGGGGGGACGGGTCGCCCCCTCAAAACAATGGTACGGGAAACACTGATGAGTGAAATGAAGTGAGTGAATTCGGACGCTGACGGTTACACTGTGCGTCGGAGAGCTGTCGCAGAAACGGCTTCGTCACACGTAGTGATGAAACCCCTTTTATCTCACGTTACTTACTTTATAAGATAATATTAACAACAATAACAATCATAATGACTTTATTTTGTAATTATATATACCTCTGTGCCAGCTTTGTAGTTTCATCGATTGAAATTGTTCGAAACTCGCGCTCACAGATGGCGTGGTCGTCGAGCGCCTCAGGCGACCGTTATGATTACATTCGAATGAACAGATTTTTAACGAATATTTTTAAATCATCCACCGAATTATCATCCCTTCCTTACAGTTTAACGAATTAACAACAATGCCACAAATTATTAAAACACCTGGCTTATAGTAAAACACATTAAACTGAGTTAATGCCTAAATAATATATTTTAATAAAAAAAATATATATACCTATATAATTTACCCTATTAATATCAGTTCATTTTAATTTTAACATTCATCTATATAATATTTTCTCAATATTTTTATGTTTTATTCAAGTAATGATTAATTTTAAAAAAAGGTAGAAAAAAAGCTGTTGGTAATTTCTGGTTTAAACTCGCTCGCTCCCGCACTTTCACGCGCGCTCAGTCCTCTACGCATTGGATTCTGGGAAATAGTGCTTCAGCAAGTGTGCATCGGATGTACACTCAAAATCAGAGAGGATTGTGGGTAAAAGTAGTGAACGAATGTAGGGAATGATGTCGTTCACTCAGAATTCAGACATCACTACAAAATGGCCGACACCCTATATAGTGCACTATATAGTGGATAGGGAGCGATTTCAGACACAGCTTGAGATGAACCGAGAGAAAGCATTAGCGTCTCCGGCCGCGAGAGGGCGCTCTAGTTGGCGGAGTTGTTCATCAGCGACACCGAGGCTGAAGAACTCGATGGATTCAGTGATGTGGAATGAGATCGAGAGCTTGGTGAACTTGCTTATCGCTTGGTCACTTGCTTGTTGGACTCGCTGGCGTATGTTCATTTAGCCTATTCATCCTCCCGGGGGTTCTTTATGCTACTGTTTAGCTGAATAACCGTTAATGTGTTACGTTAACATACCGGACACCTTCAGCCTGTTGTTCTGTGTGCTATTGTGTAGTTGAATAACTTGCCTTTCCAGATTAAATGTCTGTTCTTGGTCTTGGATTTTGTGAAATCAATTTCTAAATAAATGCGACTTATAGTCCGGTGCGACTTGTGTATGTTTTTTTCCTCTTCTTGACGCATTTTTTGACTGATGCGACTTATAGTCTGGAAAATACGGTACTCATGTTTCTCTTGGTCTCCTCAAAGTCGCGTTGGATTTTCTCCTCAGCGTAAAGGTTAAGAGGCTCATCTATCACTGGTTTACATGTTCGTAGAGTTAGTAAATGTATAGGCTATAATCTGTTTACTAAGCTTTCACTGATATCTGATGTCAGTAGCGGTTCAGTAAATAAAACAACTCAATAAATACCTATGTACAATAAGCACTTAACTCAAAAATAACTATTCAATAATAAAATAACTTGAAAATTATAACTTGAAAATGCCATCTCATGAAATAAAGGCGAATCCGTAATTATCCGTCAGTCAATCGTGAAAGTCTAGTGGTTGAAAGCTTCCGGCAACAGTAAACCCAGGAGAGAAGAGCACAGAACGAGTTTAAGCACACGTTATATCTGAGCGAGAGTGAAGAGCCACGAGACTGTATATTAGAAAAGCACGTGTGAGAGTGAAGGAAATCTCCTCAACGGCCTCAAATAAACTAAAAAAGGTGAAGATAATCGTGTCTGAAAGCTGCAATCGATTTTTTATTGGTGTAAGTCAATGGAGGATATCTCGTGTGTTTCCGTGGGTGCTCGGCAGAGGAAACCAAACACACCTAAAGATGTTGCGTAACTAATCTAATCTGTGCCGCGACCTAGAATAGCTCGTTGCTATAGAAACAGCCGGAAAGCTCAGGATTTGGGGAAATCTCACCTTCCTGGAGAGTCGTTTCTTCAGCTCGCGCTTCTCCTCCAGCTCCTCCTGCTCGTTGCGAGCTGAACGAGAGAACGAGAGCAAACACTGAGTCTGAGCTCAGGCACGCGAGAGGTTTGTGTTTGAGTGACAGGTGGTCTTACGTTTGAGGATGTTTCTCTGCTCCAGTTCTTCTGCCGACGGTCTCTGGCTGAGACGACTGGACACACATCCAAAACAAGCTTCATTTATTACAAACACAAACTGACAAAACAGCAGCAGGTGATCATGTGCAATTTAATCACAACACCAAAATGCTCGGAACGCAATGCATTTTGTTTGCCAGTTCGCTTCTGTTTTAATAGAAGTGTAACTCCGCCCACATTGAAATCTCATTGGTTCAAAATCGCCCTCCACAGCTGTGTATGAAAATCAGATGTTCTGATTGGCTGTGATTGTGTCAATCAAACACTACTGTATTATTCTTAACTAGATCTGCACTTTTTTTTTAAATGTAATTTTTTTAAGTTGATTTTTTCCATGTTTATTTAAATTTTCGTTAAAGTTTTTAGTAATTTGTGTTTTTGTCATTTTTATATATAGATATTTTTTTAAAATGTCTTTATATTTTACACATTTTTATTACATACATTTTAAAAAAATTTACATTTTCCATGTTCATTTTAATTTTCGTTAAAGTTTTAGTAATTTTGTTGTGCTTTTGACATTTTTTAAATGTCTATGTAGAGTTTATTAATTTTTATTTTCAAAATTCCTTTGTTAAATGCTTTGAACAAAACATTTTTACATTTTTATGGAATAGTAAACCAGATCAAATTAAGAGACAATATTTCTACAATTCATATGAAAATGGTGGACTAAATTTAAACAATTTTTAAGCAATGAATAGTTGGATAAAGGCTTCTTGGGTTAATAAAATATATAATCACAGACACTGGCTTACCAGTAAAAGATTATATACATTTTTTTATTTCTTTGGTTCGGATTTATTTCCTTCTTTTTTCAACTAAAATCATTACATATCAAAGAAATATTTCGGAATCAATTAAAATAACTTTCTCCTTTTTTTAAAGATGTACTTAAAGAATGGTTGAATTTCCAGTATCATCCTCCTGATACTCCAGAATCAGATACTATGGATGAACTACTACTGAATTACTATAGGAGACCAACCAATTGTGGAAAATATGTATTAAAAATGGTTTAATCTTTGTGAATGACTCGTCTGGTCACATTATTTCATTTTATGATTTCTCAATACAATTTAATGAATGTTTGGATTTGTATCGATACAATCAGATTGTTTCAGCAATTCCAATTGGCTGGAAACAAAAAATACAAAATAAACACAAGCAATTGGTTTGTCTCCCAAAAGTACGATGCTGGAAATGGTTACAGAATATAAAAAGAAATAAAATAATTTACAATTGGAATTTATATTCGGCAGGATTTGCACTTTTTCCTCACAGGGTCTGCCAGTACTGGGAAGATGAAATCAATGTATCAATTCCATGGAAAGAATATTTTAGATCAATTTATAACACTACTGTAGATTCATATTCAAGAATATTCCAACTAAACATTTTTTTACAAGATAATTGCAACTAAAAAAATGTTATATTTATATCACATTGAAAATAATCCATATTGCAAATTTTGTGAGGAAGACCTATGGCATTTATTTTACTTTTGCCCAGTAGTATATAAATTCTGGTCAAGTGTCCAAGTTTGGTTAAAGACTGCTAGAATGGAATTTACCAAAACACCTCAAACTATTGCACTTGGTCATTTTACAGGTAGTTTGCTTGTGATAAATGCCATTTTATTAATAGGGAAAATGTTTATTTTTAAAACAAAAGTATCATCATGCTTGTGTTTAGGTTACTTTAAGAATGTTATAAGGTCGCATCTTCTTTTAGAAAAGATAATAGCAGAAAGCAACAATAAATTAGATGAATATAATAAAAAATGGAATAATATTCTATGTTTATTATAAGTATATGAAACCTTTTCTCATGTATGTTGTTGGGGTATGAATGTGAGGATGAATGTATAAGCATGAGGTGTCTCTGTAGATTTGGGTCTGTAAATTGTATTTCTTATTAAATAAAGATGAAGAGAGAGACATTTTTTTTCTTCCAATTTCAATAAATTCCATGTTAATTTTCGTTAAAGTTTTAGTCATTTTGTTGTGCTTTTGACATTTTTATCATTTTTAAAAAATTCTATGTAAATTTTATTCATTTTAATTAAAAAAATTGTGTTCTACTTTTTATTTTTATTTAAATTTTCATTAAAGTTTAAGTAGATTTTATTCATTTTAATTGCACATATTTAAAAAAATTATACCTATTTTAATGTGTTTTTGACATTATTATTTTTTTAAATGTCTATGTAGATTTTTTTCATTTTTATTTAATTTTTTTATATAATTTAAAGTTTTAGTAATTTCATTGTGTGTTTTTGACATTTTTTATACTGTTTTTACTTATTATTGTTTCAGTTTCATTTACATTTTTACATTTAGTCATTTAGCAGACGCTTTTATCCAAAGCGACTTACAATTGAGGACTAAACCAAGCGAGTCATCGTGAAGAGGCAAAAACAACGCAAGAAGTGTTCAAAATACAAAGTTCAGGCATTGCTCGGAGTAGCATAAGCCAGGCAAGCGAGGATTTAAAGTAAAGGATTTTATTTTTATTTATTTTTTTTATTTTTTTTATGTTAAGTGCTCCCGGAAGAGATGAGTTTTCAGTTGCCTTTTGAATGTTGTCAGGGATTCTGCATTCCGGATGACGGTGGGGAGATCATTCCACCAGCATGGAACCGTGAATGAGAATGTCCTGGAGAGTGATTTTGTGCCCCGCTGTGATGGTATCACAGTTTCAGTTTTTTATTTTAAAAATAATGAATAAATGAGAAATGTTGGCAACTAGCTGAATTTTTTTTTTAATATATTTTTTAAGATAACATTTATTTTATTGCAGGCACCAAAAGTGTTATTGTGTAGTTGTGATGGTGTGTGTGTGTGTGTGTGTGTCTCACCGGGTCAGTTTGGTGCCGATCTGCTGTCGGGACTCCAGCCGCTCCTGGTCGCTCATCATTGGGAGAATGTTTTTATCCTCCAGTTCCCTCTTCGACGGGCGATTGCTCAGTTTGATCGCCAGCGAATCTTTCCGTAAGATCCTTAAAGCCAGTGTACCTGTGACACACACACACACACATTTAGTTCACATAAACACACACACACACACACACACACACACACACACATCACATGCAGTATCTTCCAGATCTTGTACTTGTAAACAGCGAGTCGTCGTCATCCTCCTCTTCCTCGTCCTCGTCCTCTTCCTCATGCGTGCTGAAGGTGTGTGTGATGAGCGTGTGTGTGTTGGCGGGAGTTTGGTGCATTGAATCTCTGTTCTCCTTTTCCTCTTCCGTCTCCATCAGGACAGATGGCACCGCCTGCAGTACAGAACTACACACGCACACACACACACACACACGCACACGACAGGTGTGTATTTCAGGGATGTAAAGTTCAGACGGTAACTTATGAGAATAGTTGAGTAAAATACTGAAAGTTTTTACATGTATTTAATATGTATTATCTCTGTTTGTTCAAATATTATTAAAATGTGATTTTCTATAGAGCTGCTTATAGCTGAAATTTAATTTATTGCTATAATTATTGTCCTTAGTGTGAATGGTCTTATTTTATGTAATAATAACAGTATTTTTATTTATTTAATTAATAATTATTATTATTAATGGAAAACCAGTGCAGAATATATGTTCTGTGTAGGGCTGTCAAGAGAATAACATTTTTAATCTAATTAATTACACAGTGTCAAATATAGTCGCACATCAAATTTGGCTGAGAAATTACCCCAAAAGTTCATTTTATTTAATTCAACAGAATTTATTTCACAAACTTAGGGTTTGTCTAAAATATAACAATATTAACTTCTTATTTATTGAACTGTTGTATAAACTCAATATCATATTTGAACTCCTGTGTTATTGCTCAACTATTTCATGATATAAATATGAGACAAAAACTCATACAAGGGCATTTTATCCCTGATATCTTGAATTTTAGGGTCATTCTACTGTATTGTATGGACTCCATCACGCAGTGAGTTGCTGCTCTGCTTCATGTTCATCAATCAACTGTATGAAACATAAGATGGAAATTGATTAATATGGAATTTAATTTTTTAAAATGTAAAAAAAATTCAACTTTTCGGAGATATATACAGTTTGTAGAGTATAAAACCATTACGCCTATGGAGAGTCCTCACAAAGACAGCGAAACTGAGTATGCGAGTGTGTGTCTCATGTGTGTGTGTGTGCGTGAGTGAGAGAGGGTTTGTGTGTGTGTGTGTGTGAGAGAGAGTGAGAGAGAGAGAGAGAGTGTGTGTGTGTGTGTGTGTCCTCACCTCTCGAGTCTCTGCATGGTGAGCGCGAGTGTTTTGTTGAGCTCCTCTATGATGCGGCTGGGCGGGTGCAGAGACAGCGGCAGGGTGGCGAACTGCTGCGAGTGAGCGTGTGCGAGTGTGTGTGTGTGCGCGTGGGACGGCAGGCATTTGAGGGCAAACGAGGGCGCTGGCTCACATATCATCACTTTCTTTGGAGGGAGAGGCGGTGACAGTCTGGCAAGCGTCTCTGAAGAGAAGAAGAGACAGAGTTATGTTTTCCCTGATGGTTTTCATGGTCTCTTTCGTGAATCCAACACTGAAGTGACTTAAACTGCAGTTCATCGACTGGCCACTAGAGAACGGCTGCAGAACAGAGTCAATCCCATAGACCCGCATGTTAAAATGCCCAACTTTACAGCAGAAAAAAACATGTTTACAGTCTGGAGCAAAAAGTGGTTTTGGTCTATATTGCTAATGTTGCTCTTCATGACGACTGTGAGGGGGGTGAATTTCTTTATAACTCATCCATTTAAATTATATTAAGCCTTAAAGTTGTGCATAATTAAGGGCGTGGCCACTTGAGTGACAGGTGGATTGCCGCTGATGTCACTGCTAGCGTTTGTCTGCTGTGTGTTAGCGTCACGTCACCTCAGCTAATCCGTCTCGCTGCACATTTGCGTTTATCCGGGAGTGACGCGCGGCCAAGATGGCGACGGCCGGCTCCGCCCACTTTGGGCCTCAAAAATGCTCTTCAGAAACACTGAGGGTGACGTCACGCACACTAGTGACTACGTCCATATTTTTTTACCGTCTATGGGCGTCACCTGTGAGATGGCTGGGTATTCTGCTGTATGGCTTTGGCGGTAAGGCTGGAGGCTGTTTCAGTGACGACGGCCTCACGTGAGTGATGTCAGCACTGTCGCTAGGCAACGGCTTCACAGGGGGCGGGGCTTGAGATGAGAGACACGCCACAGTTTCTCCAGGCGACTGGACCTCTGAGAACGACACTAGACGAGAACGAGAGAATGGGACAATTTAAGTATTTCTAACAGCACAAATATATTTACAGGTGAAACTCGAAAAATCAGAATATCGTGTAAAAGTTCATTTATTTCAGTAATTCAACTTAAAAGGTGAAACTAATATATTATATAGACTCATTACATGCAAAGTGAGATATTTCAAGCCTTTATTTGTTATAATTGTGATGATTATGGCTTACAGATATGAAAACCTTTTCACAATATTCTAATTTTGACTGGGGTTTTCATATCTGTGATCCATAATCATCACAATTATAACAAATAAAGGCTTGAAATATCTCACTTTGCATGTAATGAGTCTATATAATATATTAGTTTCACCTTTTAAGTTGAATTACTGAAATAAATGAACTTTTGCACGATATTCTAATTTTTCGAGTTTCACCTGTAGTAAATCTATTATGTCTCTTGAAGGAATAGTTCACTTAAACATCTAAATTCTGAAGATATTTTGAAGAATGTCGGTAACCAAACAGTTGGACCCCATTGACTTCCATGGTATTTGTTTTCCTACTATAGAAATCAAAGGCTACCGTCAACTGTTTGGTTACCGACATTCTTCAAAATATCTTCTTTTGTGTTCAGCAGAAGAAATTCATACAGGTTTCACACAACTTGAGGGTGAGTAGATGATGACTTTTCATTTTTTAGTGAACTGTTCCTTTAAGGCTCGTTCACACCAAAATATATAGTTCTAAATATCATTTTAAATATAAAAGAATAACAGAGTCCACAACATACAATAATGATAACGACACAGAGGAACGATATCGTTGGAATCACTTTCAGAACGATAAAAACATTCTCAGCCAATCAGAATCCATCCTGCTTTCAGAGCTTGAGCATTTAAAGCGACAGACGACAAAACGGCAGCACGCGGTTATAATAAACAGAGCGATATCGTCCACTGGTGTGGACATGCCTTCATGCTCACCAAGGCTGCATTTATTAGACCTAAAATACAGTAAAAAATGTGAAATATCCTTCCAATGTAAAACATCTGTTTTCTATGTGAATATACAGTAAAGTGTAATTTATTCCTGTGATCAAAGCTGAATGTTCAGCATCATTACTCCAGTCTTCAGTGTCACATGATCCTTCAGAAATCACTCTAATATGAGGATCTGATGCTCAAGAAACATTTATGATTATTATCAATGTCATGTTTTTGTGGAAACTGTGATACATTTTATTTTATTTGATGAATAGAAAGTTCCAAAGAACAGAATTAATTTGAAATAGAAATATTTTGTAACCTTATACATTTTTTTTACGGTCACTTTTGAGCAATTTAATGCATCCTTGCTGAATAAAAATGTTTTTTAGTGATCCCAAACTTTTCAACAGTAATGTGTATATATATATATATATATAAATAATACATTTTCTGACAGGCGTTTAAACTATACAGCAAAAACATCATGTTTGACCCCAATCAGCATCTCATTAACATATAACCACCCTCATTTCCATATCATCAACACACATTAAGCATTCCTACAGGTACTGTATCAGGAATTACCTTATGAAAAAAATAATAATAAAGATCCCCAAAGAGCAAAGTATGGCTGTTTTTGGTGCAAGAAACCTCGACTGACATTACAGGTGGACTTCAGGGAAAAAGCTAAACTGGTGAAGAAGTGGAGTGTAACGCACCTGCCGCTGTGACGCTGGTGTCAGCTGACTCTGGTCCTGGACTGATGACCGTATGTCTGTCCAGCTCACTCACACACACGCCACCGCTGACCTCCTCGACTGACAGAGAGAAAGACGTTTCACTCGGCGCATTTCCATTACAGATTTGCGCAAAACTTTTGCATTTTTTCCTAAATGTCGATAAAAAATAGGGATGCACCGAATATTCGGCCACCGAAAGACTTTTATCACCGAAACAATGCGGCCGAAATGTTGTGATGACGCAAACAGAAACCGCGACCTGTACGTGCTTGTCTGAAGCAACATGTCTGCGGTGTGGACGTACTTCAGTGTATCTGAACCCGCGAGGAGACGGAAGCCTTGTTTATACTTTCGCCTGCATCCGCAGCGCGAGTCTCCACAGACAGCGCGCGCACCGCTCCAAACGGTCGAGGCGTTTATACTTGACCCGTTTGCCGTTGTGCTACTCCTTGAAACGACAGGGGACGACTCAAGTAACTGTCCTCTAACCATCAGGAATAGGTGAGAAGAAGAAAGATAAACACGTGACAATGTTTATTTTTTAGTATTCCACCACCAATGCAAAAATAATCTTGTAAAACCCTGGGATTATTACTTGTGACATTACAAAAAAATATGTATATGGGAACATGCATGTATACAACTAAATCAATGCTCTCTTAAATATTTTCTAATTTCACTAAACATATTTCATTAAGTTTCGTGTCCATTTGTATTAAACATGGACCTTTGTTCATTAAAAAGGCTTTTTATGCTATTGTATGCTATTTTTTTTTAATGTAAGCAACTAATTTATACGTGCAAACTGGGTGCTGGTGTGATGAGAAGTTCGTGCTCGGCTTTGTTTTGATGAGAGAACATTTAATTTTAAAACCTTTCTGCAGGCCAGTAGATTATTATTTAATGTACACATGAGAGGTCAAGTTAAACATTTTAGTTTGAATTTTAATATTAATTTTAATATTAATAAATATTTGCATAATTTGTAATTGATTTATTCTTTGAAAATTTTATATAGATTTATGCAATTGCAATGCCTTGATTTTAGTAAAGTTTGTACACAGTCATAGCCATAAATGCAATGATACTAATAATTGGCATAATTTATTTCGGTGTTTCGGTTTTCGGCCTTGGTTTCCTCTTTTTCGGTTTTCGGTTTTGGCCAAGAATTTTCATTTCGGTGCATCCCTAATAAAAAACTATTGCGAAATGACGGTGTTTCCATTAACCGATGTTATGTGACTAAAACGTCATTTCCTCCTCTCGCGATAATCCTCCCAAAAACCATGGCGACGGATGTTGGTAGGTTTATCCCAGTCACCGCAACTTTTCCAAAGTTACAAGCCACTCAGCGTTTTCACTGGCCACAATTGATACAACACCGATACCATAGGGGAATAACTACTATAGATATTTTTAATAGCATCTCATAATATGGCAGCCGGTATATTAGGCTACTGTCACTTTAAGACCTGACGCACGGACCCATTATACTGTTTTATAGAGCTGATATGCTTTATGTGCTGCACTTTGGGTGCGAGTAAAATTGTGCCCAATACACACAATCCCTCGCCAGATTCAAGCCCTGTAACACCAACAATATTCATCCGGAGCAAATTAAACAAGTGAGTAAAGGGTTGGTGTGTAACTCGCTGTCGGAGAGATTAGAGAGCGAGAGCTGGTGTCTTTTGCATCTATTCTGCGGAAGAGTTTCAGATATTTCAGTATCAATATGTATCGAAAAATCCATATTACTGCCAACACTAGATTGCACTGAGTTTATTATTTCAGATGCCTTTTTACTACAATTGAAAAATGTATATAAATTCAACCCGCCAAAGTGGCCAGCAGGAGTGACTGCGTTACACACCAACGCTGAAATCCACACGCATTTGGCGGGTGTTAATGTCAAGCCCTGTAGGTGTTTCTCCCTCATTTCTGCTTCGAGCTCTTGATTGTGGCATTTCTTTGAGGTTTAGAATCCAGTATTCCTGTAATTCTTGTCTTTTATGAGTTTAATAGAGAACTCTGTCTCTGCTTTTTTGCAATAAATTGATGTGTTTCCAATGTGGCGTATTTTCAATTCGCAATTTCAATTTCAATTCAATAGGCTAATGGAAACGCGCCTAGTCACACTTATTTCCAGTAGATCAAAATCTCTGAAAAAGAGTGTCATAAACGTGATGTCACTGCCGATTACATTGACTATGAGTGTGTGTGATGTAGACGCGTACCTTTCTCATACACTTCCTTCAGCACGCCTCTCTTGATGAGCTCTTCTCGGCTCTGACGTGTCGACATCTTCCTCTCCAGCACTGCGAAGCATTCACAAAACCACTCACACTAAAGTCTGAGGTCGGTAAGTAAGTCTCTTCTGCTCACCAAGGCTGATTTATTTGATCAAAAATACAGTACAAATTGTGAAATATTATCACAATTTAAAATAACTGTTTTCTATGTGAATATACAGTAAAGTGTAATTTATTCCTGTGATCAAAGCTGAATTTTCAGCATCATTACTCCAGTCTTCAGTGTCACATGATCCTTTTCTTATTATTACTAATGTTGAATACAGTTGTGCTGCTTCATATTTACAGTTGTGCTGCTTCATATTTATGTGCAAATTGACTACCATTCAAAAGTTTGGGGTAAATTATTAAGGAAATTGATACTTGAATTCTGCAAGGATGCATTAAAGGTGCTATATGTAACTTTTTTACTCTACTAAAGCATAACAATATGTTTGCATATATTGAGGAAACATACTCGTTTCTCTGAAAAACACTTGTACAGCCAGTGATTTTACTCTGAAATGTGTGTTTCCAGGCTGGAATGTGTGTTATTGTTTTGGTCTGTGATACTGCATGTTGCTAATTTGCCGATTTTCCTTGTCCATTGCGCTCGTTCCTGTCGCGCGTCTCAAACTGGCGACCTGTGAGCGTCGAGTCTGAGGAGGCGGGAGAAACTGAATTCGACTGCAGTACCGATTTCGACCACTAGTGCTCATTATTACAGACTGCACCTTTAAATTGATCAAAAGTGACATTAAAGACATTTATAATGTTACAAAAGTTTCTGTTTCAAATAAACGAAATATTCTGTTTCAAATAAACGCTGTTCTTTTGAAATTCAAAGAATCCTAAAAATAAAATGTTTCACGGTTTTCACAAAAACATTAAGCAGCAAAATGTATTTTTAATCAAATAAATGCAGGTTGAGCATAAGTGACATTTTTCAACAACAATAAAAAATGAATTATTCCACACGTTTGAGCGCTAGTGTATAAATGAACACATCCTCGGGCAGAAGACGAACCTGCAGACGTCTGTTTGAACTTGTCGCTCTTTTTCTTCCTCCATTTCCAGGGTTTGAAGAGTCGCCCTAGACTGGCCAGTTTGCTCCGTCTGCGGATGGGCGGTGTGTGTGTCCCGGGAACCAGCGAATCCGAGCGCATCGCCGCCAGACGCTCGGCACCCTCTGCTGAACACACACACACAAACACGCTTTTAAGGAGTGAGACACAAATGTGAAAATCCTGCCATAATTTGCTCCGGACTGTTTCACGGAGAGTCTCTACTGTAAAATGATTTTCAGAAGCACTACTTTTTTGGTTTTTTCAATGACTGAGATCTCACTTCTCAAACAATTTCTTTATTATCTTTTCAATTATTAAACAAAGGTAAATAGATACATAAAAATAAACTAATGAAACATAATGGTACAAATAATAACGTGCAGGAGATGCTGCAAACTTTAATCATTGAAAGGATCCTCTGACAAAGATATCGCTTTCCTTATTCAAACTGATTAATTTCCATGTATGATTGACCTGAAGAATGAAAGCTGTAACACATATTTCGATATTTATATGAGTAATATCACACTCATAACCATGTGAAATGCCTCTATATCTGTATTAGACGGGCGGTAGCGTTCATTTTGTGTGAAAAGACTGTTTTGCCAATAAAATAAAATAAAATTAATTTGACATATATTGTCTTCCAATAATTCAAGCACTTGTTCTTAAATATGGCCGATTTCAAGGGTTTTCAGGACTTAAATTTCAAAAATTAAAATTCAAGTACTTTAAGCACTTTGTATGAAACCTTTGTCAACAGAACAACGTTTATGGTGCTTTTTAAGAGTAAAAATAACCACTTTCATTGCATGGAGAAAATAAATCTTGCGTTTACTAAAGTAGAAACCTACACAAGTTTAAAACAACACGAGGGCGAGTAAATGAAGACAATTTTCAGTTTTGGGTGAATTATTCCCTTTAACAAGTCAATCTACAAACCAAATCTATAAACTAGCAGGATTACACTAACAGTTTCCAGAAGCTGCCATTAAAAAGTCAAGCTCATAAATCAAGTAAACGAGCCAAAAGAATTTAGATGATGGTTTAGAAAGTAAAGAAACTAAGTGAATAATTGCATAATAAATGTCACGGAGACCAAATACCTTGAGGATCAAGTAACTGGAAAAACTCATGCAACTATCTTCAGGATTTTCCCAGTTTGTGTCACACGTACAGGATTACGCTGAAGTTTACAGACCTTTTTTTATTACTTTTTCCATTAGGTAACTCAAATAAAATAGGTTAAAGAACATTCATTTTCTTAGATGAAGGGGGAGACGACTGTCTCACGTATAAAATATATAAATACATAAATATACTGTATAATCGCGTATATACTTTTCAGCATCATTACTCCAGTCTTCAGTGTCACATGATCCTTCAGAAATCATTCTAACATGATGATTTGCTGCTCAAGAAACATTTATTATTGTTATCAATCTTGAAAACAGTTATGTAACTTTTTTTTGCAAGATTTTCTGATTAATACACAGTTCAAAAGAACAGTATTTATTTGAAATAAAATGTTTTGTAACATTAAAATGTCTTTACTGTCATGTTTGACCCATTTAATACATCCTTGGTGAATAAAAGTATTAAATTATTTTATCCCCCCCCCCCCCCCCCCCCTTTCTATTTCAGATAAATGCTGTTCTTTTGAACTATCTATTTATCAAATAATTTTTTCAACATTGAAAATAATCATAAATGTTTCTCGATCATCAATCATCATATTAGAGTGATTTCTGAAGGATCATGTCAAGTCAAGTCATCTTCATTTATATAGCGCTTTTAACAATGGATTGTTTCAGAGCAGCTTTACAGAGATAAACATATAATTTAAGGTAACAGATTGTTTTGGCTTTATAGCGGTTCTTGAATAATGTTATTTCCAGCTAAAGTTAACTTTGATTGATTCACCTCCGTCGAAATGATCAGACTTTAAACGCGAATCTGTGATTAACGCTGACGGCGTTCACATGCTCATTCAGAATTGATTCTATAGTTATGTGCTTTTTAAAATATGTGCGCAGGTTTATAATTCATACAACCCAGCCTAAACAAACTACTTTTCTTGCCTATAAATTTGATACAGAATTTTGTTTTATTTTATCACTTCGGGGTACGCGAGCCGGAATTCACAACGCTTCATCTGTAGAGTGGGAAAGGGATCCTCCATAGGGAGAGGATAGTGGACACTTCAGCACTGCATTGTCATCGGGTCCAGGCGGATCTCCTTCGTCAGATCTGGATACGGCCTGGATCCGGCAGGCTGCGGGAAAACCTCGGGATAAACAAAGACTTAGTCTAGCTTTGAACTGACAGAGTGTGTCTGCTTCCCGGACAATGGTAGGAAGACTGTTCCAAAGTTTTGGTGCTAAATAGGAAAAGGATCTCCCGCCAGCAGTCGATTTAGATATTCTAGGTATTATCAACTGGCCGGAGTTTTGAGATCGCAATAGACGTGAAGGACTATAATGCGTTAAAAGCTCGCTCAAGTACTGCGGAGCTAAACCATTCAGTGCTTTGTAGGTAATTAACAATATTTTAAAATTTATACGATGTTTAATAGGCAGCCAATGCAGTGTTGACAGAACCGGGCTAATATGGTCATATTTCCTGGTTCTGGTAAGAACTCGAGCTGCGGCGTTTTGAACTAGCTGTAGTTTATTTATTAAGCGTGCAGGGCAACCACCCAGTAGAGCATTACAATAATCTAGCCTTGAGGTCATGAACGCATGGACTAATTGTTCCGCATTTCCCAATGAGAGCATATGGCGTATTTTAGATATATTTTTAAGATGGAAAAATGCAGTTTTACAGACACTAAACACGTGACTTTCAAAAGAAAGGTTGGTATCAAAGAGCACACACAGGTTCCTAACCGACGACGAAGACTTGACAGAGCAGCCATCAAGTGTTAGACAGTATTATAGGTTATTACGTGTGGAAGTTTTTTGTCCAATAATTAGAATCTCTGTCTTTTCAGAATTTAGTAGTAGGAAATTACAAGTCATCCAATTTTTTATATCAGCTATACATTCCGTTCATTTTGTGATTCGTTGGGTTTTGAAGAAATATACAGCTGAGTATCATCGGCATAACAGTGAAAGCTAACTCCATGTTTCCTAATGATATCTCCTAATGGTAGCATGTACAGAGTGAACAGCAGCGGTCCTAGTACTGAGCCTTGTGGTACGCCATACTGAACTTGTGATCGATAAGACATCTCTTCATTTACTGCTACAAACTGATAACGGTCAGTTAAGTATGATTTAAACCATGCTAGTGCAATTCCACTAATGCCCACATAGTTTTCTAGTCTTTTAAAAGAATGTTGTGGTCAATTGTGTCAAATACAGCACTAAGATCGAGTAACACTAATAGAGAGATACAACCACAATCGGATGATAAGAGCAAATCATTTGTGACTCTAATGAGAGCGGTCTCAGTACTATGGTACGGTCTAAATCCGGACTGAAAATCCTCGCAGATATCATTTCTTTCTAGAAAGGAACATAGTTGTGAAGATACTGCTTTTTCTAATATCTTTGACAGAAAAGGCAGATTCGAGATCGGCCTGTAATTGACTAATTCTGTAGGATCAAGTTGTGGTTTTTTAACAAGCTGTTTTATCATAGCCAGTTTAAAGGTTTTTGGTACATATCCTAGAGACAAAGATGAATTAATGATATTAAGAAGAGGATATATGACCTCTGGAAACATCTCTTTCAGTAGCTTAGTCGGTATAGGATCTAACATACAAGTTGTCGATTTAGATGAATTAACGAGTTTGCATCATGTCATCATGTGACACTGAAGACTGGAGTAATGATGCTGGAAATTCAGCTTTGATCACAGGAATAAATTACACTTTACTGTATATTCACATAGAAAACAGCGATTTTAAATTGTAATATTTAATATGATTTTTAATCAAATAAATGCAGCGTTGGATGAGCAGACGAGACTTCTTTTAAATACATAAAAAATCTTACCAATCCCAAACCTTTGAACGGCAGTGTTATATATAAATATATAAAATGTATTTATAGAAGTTATATAACAGCTAAATTCACAAACAAAAATGGCCACAGCACTGGAAAATTCCTCTGAGAAAACTGGATGAAAACATGCTGGATGTTTTCTCCACCCGAGCTTCGGTGTGACGGCGCAGTAAAACAGTCAGAAGGTAAAAGGAAAGAATGATGCTTGTTTTTCCAGAAGGGTTTTACTGTTGAACATTCACTTCAGCCTCACATCTGAGCGATGGATGTAGGTCATCAAGCAGAACCAACAACTGACGTGGGATGCAGAATACAAGAACACACAACAGCACACAAACACAACCAAACCATGAAACGTGGATTTGCCAAAAGTTCAATGCCAGCATATTAGTTCACTCAACATTCTCAAAAAATATATATTTACTGTATATACTACATATTTAAATGGTGCACACTATAACAAAGCATCATCGGGGGTAACATGTGACAGTAAAATAATGCAATAAACATGGAACAATTGTACTTTACTTATGACAAAAAATTCTATTTTTAATATAAAAAATTTAATTATACCTAATTCTTATATTTATTATATAAAATGTAAAAATTCTTTATATTATATTGAATTAAATTATTTAGTATATTAAATATATATTTGTGTGTGTGTATATATATATATATATTATAAAATGTATATTTAATGATGCATCACATCCTGTTGTTCACTGTAGAACACAAGGTGACTCATATTTTCTTCTTACTAAAAAAACAACTAATGTTAATGATGTTTTACTGCAAAAGTACACGTGTTTTGTCTTGTTGAATATAATTGTAACTTTTTCCGTCCAAAACCCATACAGTATTTTACAGTAAACTTCCATGACATCACTTCCTGTCGGCCACCGTAACTTCTGTTGGTTGCAATTCACAACCTCACCACTAGATGCTGCTAAAAATTACACACTGCTCCTTTAAAAGCTCTTTGTTGTGCATTGAATTAGATTGGTTTTTGTTGTACAGTGAATATGACACCAATGTAATATGTATTGCAGTATCTACTGTTGGTAGTTAACAGATGAAATTGTCAAAAGTGCAAGGAATTAAAATAATAAACTTAAATGTTAATTGTAAACAAATGTTTATGAACATTTGGGGCTGTATAATTTATGGAAATACTGAAAGCTGAAAAACATAATACTAGTGCTGCCGCGATTAGTCGACTTAGTCGACGTAATCGACCATGCAAATTAGTCGACGGCAATTTTTTTAGTCGACGTGTCGTTTTACTATTGACCGCTATTTATTTTTGGTCTCTCGTCACAAACAGCTCACTGTAATTCACCTCCACACACCAGTCTGTGTGCCGTGCGCGCCCTGCTGGTTTATCTGCTATCATTTTCCTTCACGTTCCCGCCCACCTTCACTGCTTTGATATGAAAAATTGCGGAGGCAGGTGACGGAGCTTTCACAGTGGGCTCGTTTGCTGCGGTCCGAGTCCGAGCGCGAGCGCGATTGTTCCCGGCGCCCTCCGCAGCGTTGGTCTGGTTTCACACTCAATTCTTTCGAACCCTGTTGAGTTTGCGTGCATCTTATGCCATCGCAAACGTGCACGGTGCATGATAGAAAACAGAACGCGGGTCAATAGTATATTGTGTTTTTCAAACGGACTCTTTTGAGGAGACAGTGGATTTCCAAATGTGTTGCCCTGATTGCACGCGCAATGCGCGAATACACTGCAGACTCAACTCTCGGGTATCCAAGGTAAATCATCAACACTATCATCCCTTACATGTGTTTTATTTAACTAAATGCATCATAATCAGCTAAAACGCATGGGCAGGTTACTTAACTTCCTGAACAAGCGCTCCCGAGTCCGTGTTGCTTTCACATTCACGCGAACCGCGGCACGGGCCCGCCATGCACGCAAGTGTAAACGCGAGCTACATAACTGCGTGCCTGCCTGCTTTCAGCGCGACTCATAGTGGGCTAGTCCAGACTCTTTCAATTCAATTCCAATTTATTCGTATAGCGCTTTTCACAGAAAATGCATTGCATCTACTTTACTATTCAGAGTGATGTTATCAGTTATGCTTTTCAGAAATGTACATAAATTAATCATTATTAGCTTACTGTACATTTTTTAAGGCAGAACAAAGAGCTAATTTAAGTAATACATACATGTTTGTTATTAGAGGATTAGATTAGGACTCTGACTAATATGGTATAGCCTAATGGAAATGCAGATACTTAATGCTTAGATTGTTAATACATAATGTTTTTGAACAGGTGACATTTTATGTTTTGGCCCTTCAGTTGAGTTCAAAATAAAATGGACACAACGAAATAAACACTTGATTTTTTTTTAATTAGTCGTTTAGATTAGTCGACTAATCGAAAAATTAGTCGAAAGATTAGTCGTTAGAAAATTAGTCGTTAGTGGCAGCACTACATAATACAGGGCTCAACGTTAATGCTTGTCCGGGACAGGAAATCGGACAAGTAGCCTGATTAAAACGGCAATAACAAAAAATAACTAGGAAAACACAGAAACACGACTTTAAACATTTAAGGTAGGTCCTAAGTGGTGATTGATAGTGTATTATAATATATAATGTAGTGACGGTAACAAGGTTGCTTGTTCGCACAGCCTCTCGGGAGAAATCGAAACAAATGAGCGCAGCACACACAAAGAAACTCAGTTCATACTGTGGTAAAAATGTAAAATGTTTATATTTATAACTTATGATATAGTTAAGCAACATTACACGACCAAGAGTGCGGTTTGGCATCTCACAGTAACACTATGCCATGTTTCATTACTGAATGATTCGGGTGAGTGAAATATTCAATGACTCATTCATAAACAACTGCCTTATTCCTGAACGAATCAGCCGTTTGAACGAATCGTTTAAATAAATGATTCAATGACTCACTCATTAAGACGTTCACCTGTTTTATTTGTTTATTTATTCTACTGGCGGTTCAGTTTCATGTTTAAAAGTATAATTTTCCCCCCAACATTTATTTTTAGTATATTAAAAAAACATTATTTAATGCAGTAACGTGTAACATTATTAATTCAGTTGTATTTTTTCAGAGTAAATTATTTAATTTGATTGGTAACAGCCTTATAGTGTCTTTAAAATTCTAATAATTACATTTATCATTCTAATATTATTCTAATACTTTAGGGCTGGGCGATAAAACGATAACGATAATTATCGCGATATAATTTTTCTCGATAAAACGATATCAAGAGGTCGATAAATGTTCGATAATGTTTATGCGGCAAAAAGCGGAACGAAACTCATTTGAACCGCGCGCGCCTCACAGAATGTTTATCCGCTCGGCTCAAAGTCCAAACGGCAGCGCGAGCTCACTAGAGCAGACGCGTTTACTCTGATCGGTCTCGCTCACGAGATCCAGTGTTCAGCGAAGAACACAAATGTCCAGTTTAAACCAGTTTAAAGGCAGATGAAACAGCGCTGACAAACAGGAGAAACACTGCGCGCAACGATACAGTCAGAATCTGAATTGATACTGAATCCATTTAGCCTAACGTTACCATGGATTTACTGTAAGGTTAGCCTAGTAATATTAACTGCACCATGAAATGTGGGATATACATATGAATTGTATAATATTATTAATGTAGACAATGTATTAAATGACTAATGGAATATAATTACAGTATTTAATCATGTATTTAACTGTTAGGCTACTGTTTTTCATACAAATACCATAGAAACCATAAAGTTGCAGTTTGCCATGATAGTGAGGTGCTATAGGCTATGCCTGGTTTTATCTGTGGTTATCATGATCTAAATGCATGATACTGGATGACCAATGGTTAATTTTAATAAAACTCAAACAGTCAGAATATTACATTTTACCAATAAAAATGTGGTCGTTACATTTTTTTTTTTAAAACAGATGTTACTGTTTTTATTAATGAACATAAATTTAACAAAGTAGTATTAGCTTGAGTTAGGATGCAGATTTACTGTCAACTCGCTGTCAAATATGCATTTCGAGACAAAACATGTAATTTGAATATTGCAGCCAGCACTGCAAACTGTGCTGAAGAAATATTTTTCTATTCAGATATTTATTTTAAGGAAAAATGACAAATGAATGTTCTACCTCAGATTTGTGAAATTTTCACCTGTTTGGCAAGAGTTTGTCATGATATGTTCTGACAATAAAGAGTAACGTTAGTTTAAAACCACAATTAACGCTCTGGTTTATACAACTTTCACTTAGGAGCAAAAATATGCCTTTAAACTTGAAAGAAATAAAGATTTGACATTTAACGTGATAATTATCGATATCGACCAATATAAAAAAAGTTATCGTGATAATTTTTTTTGGCCATATCGCCCAGCCCTATAATACTTCTTATAATAATAATTATTGATCAAATTTAAGAATTTGAAATAAAAGATAAAGCATGTATTTAATAAGTTTAGGGGGGGAAATACCCTTTATAAAAGGTAAAAATAAATGTCCTCTGGGTAAATATCACAAATATGCAGATTTAAATATGAAAAAAAAAATTTTTTTACAACAAAAAAAAATCCTATTTTTTCAAGCACATAACTTAAGCAGATGACAAGCCTTAATGTTGAACCCTGTAATACATTATTCTGTACACTAATACATTTTATTTGGAGAAGTATATTTATATTGTTATACAAAAACATTATTGTTACGGCTTGTGCCTTGAGTGCGTTTTTCTCTCCTTGCGTACGGTGTCATGACTCTGTGTTCTTTTCTCTTTGTCTGAGTCCGCAAGTAAACTATATACAGTATATAGCAGTACTTCTCAAAGTCCGGACTCCGGTCCGGATCCGGACCCGGAGGGAATTCAATCCGGACCCACCTCCATTTCATATTTCAAGAGCACTAATTGTGTGTAAGGGATTAAAAGTGTGGATGCATGCAAGCGCAAACCACTAGTGTTTCTTCTTGCTGCCTATCTTTTACTAGGGTTTCCAAATTCCAAAACGTCGCTCTCGCGGCCTGATTGGAGGTAGCTCGTCAAGGGGCCGTTCACATATCATGTCTTTTGCGCGCTCCGGTTCGTTATTTCAAATGTAGGCGAGCGGCAAGCGCGCTCATATTTGAAGTGAGGCGCTAATTTTTTTCAGGCGCAGCGAGATGTATCGAAAACGCCTCAACTTTGCAGAGTGCAGCAAGCGCACTGCAGTTCATGTGACAAGAACAATCAAATCAGCTTCGCCCTTTCCGTAACAACATTGGAAGTTCCAGGGAAGTTCAGTCAACATGAAGGATGGGGGTGCACCTAAACACTACGGTTGTTTTTCTTTTCTCCATAAATAACGTTAAATCTTGTAGCAGAGCTACATCAAGCGTTTTTCGGTGGTGAATCTATTAGCTACTAAAACTTCTTTGTCGTCGAGAGCACAGTGCATGGTTGCATAGCAACGACAGACGCCACAGGAAAATCGGACTGAATTTTACTATTAATAATAAAAGATTATTATGTAATATTATTATGTAAATGTCAAGTAATTTATCTTTTTGGACTCAATCTTTATATAAAAATGATTTAAAGGCTGAAATATGTAAGGTTTATCTTTTTATAAAACCTTTTTTTTGTGTGAAAAACGATTTAAAGGCTGAAATATGTGAGGTTTATCTTTTTATAAAACATTTTTTTGTCAACTTTATTTGAATTTAATTTTATTAGTCTACATGTGCCTATAGGGGTGGACCGGGGATGGCAGGGGTTGGTGGCAATGTAAGTATCTGGATATTTTGGATACCGCGGGGCGAGGGCTTCGATTACTTCTCTCTTTTTTGACCATAGGCCTACATGTGTTTGCATCCCTGGAAACAAAACACAGACATTTTGAACGGCAATAACCACAAAATACAGAGGTACGGACAGCAAAACTACTGACTGAACATTTAGGCCAGTGTCTCCGTCTAGCAACCACACCTTTTGTGTCACGGTTTCGGCAGCTGATGGGAGACAGACAGTGCCATTTCTCACATTAGACTGCTCTGTATTTTGCACCATGTTACTTTTGGCCTACCTCTTGTTGTGTTTTGTTAAGAAAAATACTGACATTTAAATGAATTGTTTTGCCACTTTTGCACTTGTTATTTATGGATTTTGAATGCAAAAGGCACCTTATTTTTTCATAAAATGAGTATTGATTTGTTATGCATGTTTATTAAAAAATAAGTTTTGTAGCCTAATAACCAATAGTTCCGGACCTTTGACATTGATGAAAATTCAGATTTGGACCTTTGAGTGTAGACTTTGAGAACCCCTGGTATATAGTGTGGTATATAGTGGTGAGGTGTCTAAGACCCAACATCTACTGCAGTACTGGAGTGCCTCAGGGCTCAGTGCTGGGACCACTTCTCTTCTCCATCTACACGTCATCACTAGGATCTGTCATTCAGAAACATGATTTTTCCCATCACTGCTATGCTGACGACACAACTCTACCTCTCATTCCAGACAGATGATCCGACAGAGTTTTCTTGCTGGATGAAGGACCATCTCCTTCAACTAAGCCTAGTCTCAGCCAAGTGAGCCAACCCAACATTACATCACAATTTCTCCATTCAGCTATATGTTCATCATCCATAACTCCCTTCAGGACAGCCAGGACCCAACAGTTGAACTTCACAGATCACATGGCTAGAACTACCCAGTCCTGCAGATTTGCCATATACAACATTAGGAGGATCAGGCCCTTCCTATCGGAGCGACAAAACTCCAGGTCCAAGCTCTTGTTCTCTCCAGACTGGACTATTGTAATGCTCTCTCTTTCCAGCATCTGTCAAACCTCTCACACTGATCCAGAAGCTGCAGCGAGAGTGTGTTTATCGAGCCGAAGAGATGCACGTCACTCCTCTCCTCATAAACTCGCACTGGTTGCCAATTGCCGCTCAAATTCAAGGTGCAATTTGTAGTATTTGGAATAAGCCAAAGGTATTACTTACTCAAATATATAATACACTTATGGTATATTGCTCATACTCATCAAGCATACTCATCTCTTCCGTGAGCACTTAACATAAAAAAAAAAATTAATAAAAATAAATCTTTCCATTTCCTTTAAATCCTTGCTTATCTGGCTTATGCTACTCCGAGCAATGTCTGAACTTTGTATTTTGAACACTTCTTGCGTTGTTTTTGTCTCTTCACGATGACTCGCTTGGTTTAGTCCTCAGTTGTAAGTCACTTTGGATAAAAGCGTCTGCTAAATGACTAAATGTAAATGTATTGCTTGTATGTTTCGAAGACACTCGTAATGAATTTGTAATGTACAGTAACACAAATAAAGTACACTGTAATATGATCACTAATCAAGCATGTAATTAAAACTTGATGTTTGCCTACAGGACAACCACTAGTGGGAAAAAGTATACTTTATTGTATTTGAAATATATTCCTTTTTTCAATAGTACATTGCAAATATACTAACAATTTTTTTTTTTACTATCTTTAAATATATTAAAAGTGTATTAGCATCATGTTTTTACCTATTTTCACAACACAGTTTAAAATAATTGTACTTTAGTATATTTTCTAAAAATATGTGAGAAAAATATACTTGAAGTGAAAATTGTGTTTATTTTTAAAAGTGTATTTATTTGCACTTTACTTAAAAATATAGTTAGGTATATTTTTAACTATGTGCTGAAAATGATCATTGTAACAATGCATTGAAAGTATACTTTTAAAATACATTATTAAATATCCTGAAGTTGTAGTATTTTAAAAGTTAAATTTAAGAGTAATTTTTAAGTTTACTTCTTCATGCTTGGAATTCACTTCATTACTTGGGCATAAATTGCTTTCAGAAAGTATTAAAGCATTGATAAAAGCATCGAAAGCCTATTTAAAACATTTTTATAGAAAGTGTATGTAGTGTATAACTAAGAAAAAAATGTGTTTATTAATGTGCATTTGTTATTGAAGACAAAGTGTGCAATTTGTAATATTTGGAATAAGCCAATATTACTGAGCATATGCTTTTTACTCAAATATATAATACACTTATGGTATATTGCGTGTTTGTTTCGAAGACACTCGTAATTAATTTGTAATGTACTTGTAACACAAATAAAGTACATTTTAATATGATCACTAATCAAGCAGGTAATTAAAACTTGATCCATTAATACTAACACTTTCTTTTCTCTTCTCTTACTCTATAGCGATTTAATAAAAAATAAATAAATAAAACATACAGTAGTGTGTTAGAAGGGTCATAACACTTGCATATTGTCGTCCTATTGTTAGTTTAACGGCTTCAATTGTTCTCCTTATTTGTAAGTCGCTTTGGATAAAAGCATCTGCTAAATAATTAAATATATATATATATATATATATATATATATATATATATATATATATAGTATTGTATTTTCAACATGCTCACTGTAATGTCAAGTGTTAAAGGGATAGTTCACCCAAAAATTAACATTTATGTAACCAAACAGTTGAAAAGCCCCATTGGCTTCCATAGTGGGGGGTGGGGGAACATTCTTCAAAATATCTTCCTTAGTGTTCAACAGAAGAAAGAAACTTGATGATGACAGAATTATTATTTGCGGATGAACTGTCCCTTTAACTAGGCTAGTTAAGGATTAAACAGGCCAACATAAACGAGATAAAAACAACTGTTTTGGCCCGTTATACGCGGCATCATCATCATCACTCACCGTCCCGGATGTCGTTCCCGCGGCTGCAGTTACTGCAGATGTGCTTGATATGACCGGAGATCACAAACGGAGTGTTGTTGTTACCGGGGGCGGTGGGCTGCCGTAGCTTGACCAGGTTAAAGGCTCTCCGTTTGCGCGGTTTCTCCGCGGACGATGACGATGATAATGATGAAGAAGATGATGTGTCCTCCCGTAACCGAGATGTGATCCAGGTCCCGTGCGCTCCCGTGAATGCGGGACCCGCCATGACGGACCCGTGTCTATCGGTCACACCCCGGGATGGTGCGGATACCGAACGGAAGAGCGCGTGCATTGCCGATCATGCCGATCCGCGCAAACCGTCCTGTGCGCGAGACCACACGCGCAAAAACCGTTGGCCCACCTGAGTATAAGCGCGCGCGCATGTGTGTGTCACACATACATCAGCTGATGTAAGACACTTTCCTAATTCGGTATTTTCTTCAATATATCACATCTTTAAAATTCCGGTAATCCTTCGGCAACGCTCGTGATTTCCGCGCGAATGACAGCGACTGGCGCAGATTTGTCAGATTTATCATAAGCGGACGATGGATGCGCCTCTCGGTAGCATCACTTCAAATTCATCAACGTGACGCAATGTCGTGAAGTCCACGTAAAAATACGCGGAATGGAATCAACCGTTAACGGGAGCAAATTCACGGACCCTACTACGGCGAGAACCCGTCTTATGAATATCAATCAGCCAGCGTGACGTTCGGCCAGCAGGGACACCTGATTGGACGCGGTTGTTAAGTGGCCTACGATGCTGAAGGATTGGCTCATTAATATTAATGACGTTGGTAGGACTTAAACAGCCTAAACTTAAACATCTAAATCTATTTTATTAGTGATTACGTATATTTATTTATATTGTATATTTTCTATCACAGTTTTTTTGTTACCAAGCAGCGTGACATGAGTGCTAATCCTTCGCCATAGTATTATTTACTCCGTCACACAGTCCTTACCGAGAGAATCCAGACCGGATCTAACGGAAGACACCGCTACGTCACCGTATTTTGAATGGTGTCTGAAACCTGTACTAAAATAAAAATAATAACGGTAACCATTTTCCCTCGATATTGTCTGTGATTTACCTATTGCTAAATGCTGCTTATCTATTGGTCAGAGAAATTATGTAGATTTAACGAAAATCCCCTTATGATCATAAATCTGTATTTCCCTACTATAAATACCATAAAGATATTTAATAGACAGGTTGTGTTAGCCTATCTATTAACATATTATTTATCTTTTCGCAAGAGACAAATGTATAGTAAAACCGCAAATAATATAAATAAATAATAAAATAAATAAGAATAAGATTAAACTAAATTAACAATTTATTAATATAAATAAATAAAATCTAATCAATGCAGTACCATAGTGAGTAGATTTTTTTTTATAATATATTACTAGAAGTGAAGTATTAAATATTCTCCAAATAATATGCACACATATTTATAATTACATTTTTCACAGTATAAATTGGGTCTGTCTGCTAAAGGGAATTCTGGAAAATGTTGAGTAAAAAATTGAGCAAACCGTAAAAAATAAATAATTGAAACTAATAAATAAATAAATAATCTAAGAGTACAGAAATTTCATATTTTCCAAATAATATTTTACACACATATTCTAATAAAAGCTGCATTTTTACATTTTAGGATGGGGTTCCTGAGCGTCTGAAAGATGGAAAACCCCAGAAAACTAAGAAATATAGAGGAAATATTGTTGGTTAACTGTACAGCATCATCACACATGTTCACTAAAATCTGTGCAGATGTTTGATCAGCTGAGCTTTTCATTGTGTGTTTGCTGCACTGACCCCAGAACAGATGCGGCACTGAGAACATGTGCAGATGAAATATTATCCAGGATAAATCAAAGCATGACTCATGATGAATGTTTCTCTCTGGAAATCTCCAGCAGATGATAATGTGTGAGAGAAGATGAAGCCCTGTCGTTTCAAGTGTGACATTAATCATGTTTGAAAATGTGTATTTGTGTGTGTGCCTTTGTCACAAACCAGCGGTGCAGTTAATGTGTGTGTGTGTGTGTGTGTGAATCTCACGCAAGCATGTTCAGGTCACATGATGCAACCCCTAATTAACTAAATAAAGACATGAAACATCTGGTGGGAATATGCACAATACACACACCTTCATTGCCTTTATGCAAAATAATATATCACCTTTTTTGTAATGCAACCTGGACACATTTTCAATACATTTACCCGATTGGCTAATAGCTATATTCCTGGAAAAAAGGCTTCATTTACAGAATAACTACAAATGAATGCTAATTTAACTGGTAAATGTCAGTATTTGTAAAGCGAATGATGGTCATGATTCTCTGAACAGCAGAATGAGTGTTTTGTAACTCATCCTTCTGCAGTTTGACTCGTCACATAGACAAACAGTTTAATCCATACTGTTATGCAACCGTATCCCTTTAACACACACACACACACACACATAGCAGTAATACATCTGACATCTAACACTTTTCAGTGATTGGCTTATTCTGAGCTGAACACACACACACTAACCCGACCCCTAAACCCATCACACACACACACACACTAACCCGACCCCTAAACCCTAAACCCATCACACACACACACACACACACACTAACCCGACCTCTAAACCTACCCATCACACACTCACACACACACACACACACACATACACACAAACACACAACTGACATCTAACACTTTTCAGTGATTGGCTTATTTTGAGCTGAACACACACACACACACACACACTAACCCGACCCCTAAACCTACCCATCACACACTCTCTCTCTCACACACACACACACACACACACACCTGACATCTAACACTTTTCAGTTATTGGCTTTTTTTAAGCTGAAGACAAAAACACACACACACAGACACACACACACACACTAACCCGACCCCTAAACCTACCCATCACACACACACACACACACACACACGCACACTAACCCAACCATCACACACACACACACAGCGGTAATACACCTGACATCTAACACTTTTCAGTGATTGGCTTATTCTGAGCTGAACACACACACACACACACACACACACACACACACACTAACCTGACCCCTAAACCTTAACGTACCCATCACACACACACTAACCCGACCCCTAAACCTACCCATCACACACACACTAACCCGACCCCTAAACCTACCCATCACACACACACACACACCACACACACACACACACACACAGCCTGCAAGCGATGTCTGTGTGAGTATCAGATGAGTGTGTGTTGTGTCTGGCCTCAGTATATTGATCTCTCCGGTCATTCCACCACAGGAACAGCAGTAAAACACACCGACACTTCAGCAGTGTTGTTATTCGGTGACACTCTACAATAAGGTCTCATTGTTTATATTAGTTCATATATTAAAGGGTTAGTTCACCCAAAAATGAATATTAAGTCATTAATTACTCACCCCCATGCTGTACCAACCCCGTAAGACCTTCGTTCGTCTTCGGAACACAAATGAAGATATTTATGATTAAATCTGAGCAGTGGCGCCTCCAGAAATTTTTCATAGGGGTGGCCAGATGGGGCCACTTAAAATCTTGGGGTGGCACACCAAAACTATAAACCATAATTTCAGAATTGTATTCTACTGTTGTAGTAAACCGGCCTGTAGAAAACTATCAGAAAGACTTAAAGAAACTCCTACTGATATACTTTGGTTTATTGTGTTATATTTAATGTTACTAATGATATTAGTAGGGCCCTACTAATATATATTATATTATATATAATGATATATATTATATAAGGGCCCTCGCCCCGCGGCAAATTTCCAGATACTTACATAATTGTGATGAATTTAATCCTTTTTAAGTTATTATTTTGCAGTGTAAGATTACAGTTAACATCTTTAAATATTACATAAATCTATTATTCATTTTTAATAAACTTAATGAGTGTATAAATCAGCAGCAAAAAGCAATTCTTGAAAAAAATCTGCAAAGTAATTTTATAAAATCTAAATATGTTAATAAAAACAAATGACTATTAGTTCTCTTATAAAATTCAATCAGGCAATCATACATTTCACAATTTTATATTTATATATGAATGTGAAGAATTCAGAAGTGCATATATAGCCTACACAAAGAAATAATATGGAATTAAATTATGCCTATTGTAAATGTATTGAGCAGGCTATATATTGGCTTTTAACAATATTTCAGTGCGCAAACCCATGATAACATGAAAAACAGAGCGCACACAGCGTGTATGCGCATCGCGGGTGCAGAATGATGTGCTCAAAGCAACATGGAGTCACAGTGTGCAGCGCTGCATAAGTGCGCATTTAAAAGTTCACGTCACAAAGCGAAGAAATGTCAAGCGCACAAATCCTAGTGCGATTTGTTCCTTTGTTCCACAGTTTTGAATTCCACTTATTGTGCGTTTGATGCCGATTCATAGTCCTTGTGATGTGTGTGATCTAGCAAGCACACGGAGTCGTTTAAAAACAGCAACAAACTCCAACAAAATAAAGTAATTTTATGCAAATCTACAGCCTTTTATCTACAGATAATGCATTATAATGTGAATATATCATATTGGGGAGAGTTTTACCGTGCATCCAAGAGGCGCGCGCGCTGTTTGAACATGAATGGAGAATGATTGACAGCCGCAGAGGAGGGAAAACGAGTTTCCGTATAGGCTACTTTAATGATGTAAATAGACTTCTGTCCCTCACATTAAGCTATGGAATGACTTCAGATGACTTTGTCACCCAAACTGAAGTGAAAAAATCGGGAGGCGCCGAAAAGCGCGCTGTCTGCATCCCTGCTTGTCAAAACGTGGCAAAGACACATCAAAAAGCTGCTGAAACAGTAGGCCTATACTGTAACCGTTTGGCACTTAAAAAGCACGTCACGACACATAATTCCCCGTCTTCTTTCACTAAAGAATATTTTTGACTTATTTATGAAATGCATGACTGATGACGAGGCTGAATCCAGCTACTTATTCGCAGCTACTTATTGACGCTATCCGTTCCACCTTAAATGACGCGAACTTCCGCGTTTGACGCTCTACTTATTGACGCTCGAGTTTAGGGACCGTGTGCTTTTCTTTCTTTTTTGCGTTTTTGAAAGGTTGTGTTAGGCCTACTTTTTTGTCTATTTTCAGAATAAACTAATAATAAAAATGTTTAAATGCAAATAAAACTGATATATCAGCGAAAATGGACTGTAAAAATATAAAGGCACATATGGCTACAGTATTTTTTAATTATTGTGCATGTCATTAGCTCAATTTAAGGATCATGTGGGTTTTCACTTATTCACACTTTTTAGACCCTTTTTGTATTGTTTATATTTTCAGAAAAGAATAGCCTAATTAACATAATTGTAAGGTATTTAAATACATTCAATACATGTATTGTTTTGTATTATTATTACAAAACATAATTTGTAATAATAATATTACAGCCTCTTAAGAATATTTCAGATGACCCAGCACCTTTGATGATGAAACCTTCCCCTGCAAGGACTCCAGAATCAAACATGGAAGATTGTACAAACATTATCATTACGTTAAACTGCACACTAATCTTGGTAAAATGCATGTTTGATATTTGTAAATATTTTTTTTACTAACTTATATAAATGTACTTTCTGATATCTTATAAAATCCTAATGTGATTTTGTAACACAGAAACCTGCATTTTCTGTAATGCTCCTTTTAAATGATGTATTGTGAAAAGCATTATACATATGAATGTATGAATTAAATTAATTGACTTGTTAGCATGCAGTTTTTACTGTAGAATTATTTTTTATCATTCTGAATTTTGCATTTTACACAGTGCACAATGAGCTACCTAATGCATTTTCTGGCCATGTCGCGGCGCAGTTTCTCGGCCGCCTCAGAGGGTGCGTTAAATTGGACATTGTGCCATTATACTAGTGCTACTCCTCTAACGAAATTCAAATTTCTAGCATTTTTTACTGTAGAATGTTTTTTTAATGAATTTTTGAATTCGCATTTTACACAGTGCTCAATGAGCCGCTTAATGCATTTTCTGGCCATTTCGCTGCGCTGTTTCTCAGCCGCCTCAGAGGGTGCGTTAAATTGGACATTGTCCCTTTATAGTAGAGCTACCCCTCTAACGAAATCCAATTTTGAACAGTTTTTACTGTAGAATTATTTTTTAATGAATTTTTGAATTTCGCATTTTACACAGTGCTCAATGAGCCGCCTAATGCATTTTCTGGCCATTTCGCGGCGCTGTTTCTTGGCCACCTCAGAGGGTGCGTTAAATTGGACATTGTCCCTTTATAGTAAAGCTACTCCTCTAACGAAATCCACAATTTGAGCAGTTTTTACTGTAGAATTATTTTTTAATGAATTTTTGAGTTTTGCATTTTACACAGTGCTCAATGAGCCGCCTAATGCATTTTCTGGCCATTTCGCGGCGCTGTTTCTCGGCCGCCTCAGAGGGTGCGTTAAATTGGACACTGTCCCTTTATAGTAGAGCTACTCCTCTAACGAAATTCAAATTTCTAGCAGTTTTTACTGTAGAATTTTTTTTTATGAATTTTTTAATTTTGCATTTTACACAGTGCACAATGAGCCGCCTAATGCATTTTCTGGCAATTTCGCGGCGCTGTTTTTCGGCAGCCACAGAGGGTGCGTTAAATTGGACATCATCCTATTATAGGACAGCTGTTCCTCTAAAGAAATTCAAATTTTTAGCATTTTTTACTGTAGAATTTTTTTTAATTAATTTTTTAATTTTGCATTTTAGTGCTCAATGAACCGCCTAATGCATTTTCTGGCCATTTCGCGGCGCTGTTTCTCGGCCAACTCAGAGGGTGCGTTAAATTGGACATTGTCCCTTTATAATAGAGCTACTCCAGAGGGTGCGTTAAATTGGACATTGTCCCTTTATAGTAGAGCTGTTCCTCTAAAGAAATTCAAATTTTTAGCATTTTTTACTGTAGAATTTTTTTTAATGAATGTTTTAATTTTGCATTTTAGTGCTCAATGAACCGCCTAATGCATTTTCTGGCCATTTCGCGGCGCTGTTTCTCGGCCAACTCAGAGGGTGCGTTAAATTGGACATTGTCCCTTTATAGTAGAGCTACTCTTCTAACGAAATCCAAATTTTGAGCAGTTTTTACTGTAGAATTATTTTTTAATGAATTTTTGAATTTCGCATTTTACACAGTGCTCAATGAGCCGCCTAATGCATTTTCTGGCCATTTCGCGGCGCTGTTTCTTGGCCACCTCAGAGGGTGCGTTAAATTGGACACTGTCCCTTTATAGTAGAGCTACTCCTCTAACGAAATCCAAATTTTGAGCAGTTTTTACTGTAGAATAATTTTTTAATGAATTTTTTAATTTCGCATTTTACACAGTGCTCAATGAGCCGCCTAATGCATTTTCTGGCCATTTCGCGGCGCTGTTTCTTGGCCACCTCAGAGGGTGCGTTAAATTGGACATTGTCCCTTTATAGTAAAGCTACTCCTCTAACGAACTCCACAATTTGAGCAGTTTTTACTGTAGAATTATTTTTTAATGAATTTTTGAATTTTGCATTTTACACAGTGCTCAATGAGCCGCCTAATGCATTTTCTGGCCATTTCGCGGCGCTGTTTCTTGGCCACCTCAGAGGGTGCGTTAAATTGGACATTGTCCCTTTATAGTAATGCTACTCCTCTAACGAAATCCACAATTTGAGCAGTTTTTACTTTAGAATAATGTTTTAATGAATTTTTGAATTTCGCATTTTACACAGTGCTCAATGAGCCGCCTAATGCATTTTCTGGCCATTTCGCGGCGCTGTTTTTCGGCAGCCACAGAGGGTGCGTTAAATTGGACATCATCCTATTATAGGACAGCTGTTCCTCTAAAGAAATTCAAATTTTTAGCATTTTTTACTGTAGAATTTTTTTTAATTAATTTTTTAATTTTGCATTTTAGTGCTCAATGAACCGCCTAATGCATTTTCTGGCCATTTCGCGGCGCTGTTTCTCGGCCAACTCAGAGGGTGCGTTAAATTGGACATTGTCCCTTTATAGTAGAGCTACTCCTCTAACGAAATCCAAATTTTGAGCAGTTTTTACTGTAGAATAATTTTTTAATGAATTTTTGAATTTCGCATTTTACACAGTGCTCAATGAGCCGCCTAATGCATTTTCTGGCCATTTCGCGGCGCTGTTTCTTGGCCACCTCAGAGGGTGCGTTAAATTGGACATTGTCCCTTTATAGTAGAGCTACTCCTCTAACGAAATCCACAATTTGAGCAGTTTTTACTGTAGAATTATTTTTTAATGAATTTTTGAATTTCGCATTTTACACAGTGCTCAATATTCCGCCTATTGCATTTTCTGGCCATTTCGTGGTGCTGTCTCTCGGCCGCCTCAGAGGGTGCGTTAGATTGGACATTGTCCCTTTATAGTAGAGCTACACTTCTAACGAAATCCAAATTTTGAGCAGTTTTTACTGTAGAATTATTTTTTAATGAATTTTTGAATTTCGCATTTTACACAGTGCTCAATATTCCGCCTATTGCATTTTCTGGCCATTTCGTGGTACTGTCTCTCGGCCGCCTCAGAGGGTGCGTTAAATTGGACATTGTCCCTTTATAGTAGAGCTACACTTCTAACGAAATCCAAATTTTGAGCAGTTTTTACTGTAGAATTATTTTTTAATGAATTTTTGAATTTCGCATTTTACACAGTGCTCAATATTCCGCCTATTGCATTTTCTGGCCATTTCGTGGCGCTGTCTCTCGGCCGCCTCAAAGGGTGCGTTAAATTGGACATTGTGCCATTATACTAGAGCTACTCCTCTAACGAAATTCAAATTTCTAGCAGTTTTTACTGTAGAATTTTTTTTGTATGAATTTTTTAATTTTGCATTTTACACAGTGCACAATGAGCCGCCTAATGCATTTTCTGGCAATTTCGCGGCGCTGTTTTTCGGCAGCCACAGAGGGTGCGTTAAATTGGACATCATCCTATTATAGGACAGCTGTTCCTCTAACGAAATCCAAATTTTGAGCAGTTTTTACTGTAGAATAATTTAATGAATTTTTTAATTTAGCATTTTACACAGTGCTCAATGAGCCGCCTACTGCATTTTCTGGCCATTTCGCGGCGCTGTTTCTTGGCCACCTCAGAGGGTGCGTTAAATTGGACATTGTCCCTTTATAGTAATGCTACTCCTCTAACGAAATCGAGATTTTTAGCATTTTTTACTGTAGAATGTTTTTTAATGAATTTTTTAATTTTGCATTTTAGTGCTCAATGAACCGCCTAATGCATTTTCTGGCCATTTCGCGGCGCTGTTTCTTGGCCACCTCAGAGGGTGCGTTAAATTGGACATTGTCCCTTTATAGTGAAGCTACTCCTCTAACGAAATCCACAATTTGAGCAGTTTTTACTGTAGAATTATTTTTTAATGAATTTTTGAATTTCGCATTTTACACAGTGCTCAATATTCCGCCTATTGCATTTTCTGGCCATTTCGTGGTGCTGTCTCTCGGCCGCCTCAGAGGGTGCGTTAGATTGGACATTGTCCCTTTATAGTAGAGCTACACTTCTAACGAAATCCAAATTTTGAGCAGTTTTTACTGTAGAATTATTTTTTAATGAATTTTTGAAATTCGCATTTTACAGAGTGCACAATGAGCCACCTAATGCATTTTCTGGCCATTTAGCGGCGCTGTCTCTCGGCCACCTGAGAGGGTGCTTTATATTGGACATTCTACACATTCTACACATTCTGGACATAAATTCTACACTAAAAAATGCTAAAATTTTTAATTTCTTTAGAGGAAAAGCTGTCCTATAATAGGATGATGTCCAATTTAACGCACCCTCTGTGGCTGCCGAAAAACAGCGCCACGAAATAGCCAGAAAATGCATTAGGCGGCTCATTGAGCACTGTGTAAAATGCGAATTCGAAAATTAATTAAAAAATAATTCTACAGTAAAAAATGCTAGAAATTTGAATTTCGTTAGAAGAGTAGCTCTACTATAAAGGGACAATGTCCAATTTAACGCACCCTCTGAGTAGGCCAAGAAACAGCGCCGCAAAATGACCAGAAATGCATTAGGCGGTTCATTGAGCACTGTAAAATGCAAAATTCAAAAATTCATTAAAACATTATTCTACAGTAAAAACTGCTCAAATTGTGGATTTCGTTGGAGGAGTAGCTTTACTATAAAGGGACAATGTCCAATTTAACGCACCCTCTGAGGTGGCCAAGAAACAGCGCCGCGGAATGGCCAGAAAATGCATTAGGCGGCTCATTGAGCACTGTGTAAAATGCAAAATTCAAAAATTCATTAAAAAATTATTCTACAGTAAAAACTGCTCAGAATTTGGATTTCGTTAGAGGAGTAGCTCTACTATAAAGGGACAATGTCCAATTTAACGCACCCTCTGAGTTGGCCTAGAAACAGCGCCGCGAAATGGCCAGAAAATGCATTAGGCGGTTCATTGAGCACTGTAAATGCAAAATTCAAAAATTCATTAAAAAAAAATTCTACAGTAAAAACTGCTCAAATTGTGTATTTCGTTAGAGGAGTAGCTCTACTATAAAGGGACAATGTCCAATTTAACGCACCCTCTGAGTTGGCCGAGAAACAGCGCTGCGAAATGGCCAGAAATGCATTAGGCGGCTCATTGAGCACTGTGTAAAATGCGAAATTAAAAAATTCATTAAAAAAAAATTCTACAGTAAAAAATGCTAAAAATTAGAATTTCTTTAGAGGAACAGCTGTCCTATAATAGGATGATGTCCAATTTAACGCACCCTCTTAGAGGCGGCCGAGAGACAGCGCCACGAAATGGCCAGAAAATGCATTAGGCGGCTCATTGAGCACTGTGTAAAATGCAAAATTCAAAAATTCATAAAAAATAAATTCTACAGTAAAAACTGCTCAAATTGTGGATTTCGTTAGAGGAGTAGCTTTACTATAAATGGACAATAACCAATTTAACGCACCCTCTGAGGTGGCCAAGAAACAGCGCCGCGAAATGGCCAGAAAAAGCATTAGGCGGTTCATTGAGCACTGTGTAAAATGCAAAATTCAAAAATTCATTAAAAAAAAATTCTACAGTAAAAACTGCTCAAATTGTTGATTTCGTTAGAGGAGTAAGTCTACTATAAAGGGACAATGTCAAATTTAACGCACCCTCTGAGGTGGCCGAGAAACAGCGCTGCGAAATGGCCAGAAATGCATTAGGCGGCTCATTGAGCACTGTGTAAAATGCGAAATTAAAAAATTCATTAAAAAAAAATTCTACAGTAAAAAATGCTAAAAATTAGAATTTCTTTAGAGGAACAGCTGTCCTATAATAGGATGATGTCCAATTTAACGCACCCTCTTGGAGGCGGCCGAGAGACAGCGCCAAGAAATGGCCAGAAAATGCATTAGGCGGCTCATTGAGCACTGTGTAAAATGCAAAATTCAAAAATTCATAAAAAAAAAATTCTACAGTAAAAACTGCTCAAATTGTGGATTTCGTTAGAGGAGTAGCTTTACTATAAAGGGACAATAACCAATTTAACGCACCCTCTGAGCTGGCCAAGAAACAGCGCCGCGAAATGGCCAGAAAATGCATTAGGCGGTTCATTGAGCACTGTGTAAAATGCAAAATTCAAAAATTCATTAAAAAAAAATTCTACAGTAAAAAATGCTCAAATTGTTGATTTCGTTAGAGGAGTAGCTCTACTATAAAGGGACAATGTCCAATTTAACGCACCCTCTGAGGTGGTCGAGAAACAGCGCCGCGAAATGGCCAGAAAATGCATTAGGCGGTTAATTGAGCACTGTGTAAAATGCAAAATTAAAAAATTCATTAAAAAAAATTCTACAGTAAAAAATGCTAAAAATTTGAATTTCTTTAGAGGAACAGCTGTCCTATAATAGGACCATGTCCAATTTAACGCACCCTCTGAGGCGGCCGAGAGACAGCGCCACGAAATGGCCAGAAAATGCATTAGGCGGCTAATTGAGCACTGTGTAAAATGCTAAATTAATTCTACAGTAAAAACTCCTCAAAATTTGGATTTCGTTAGAAGAGTAGATCTATTATAAAGGGACAATGTCCAATTTAACGCACCCTCTGAGTTGGCCAAGAAACAGCACAGCGAAATGGCCAGAAAATGCATTAGGCGGTTCATTGAGCACTGTGAAATGCAAAATTCAAAAATTCATTAAAAAATAATTGTACAGTAAAAACTGAATGCTTACAAGTCAATTAATTTAATTCATACATACATATGTATAATGCTTTTCACAATACATCATTTAAAAGGAGCTTTACAGAAAATGCAGGTTTCTGTGTTACAAAATCACATTAGGATTTTATAAGATATCAGAAAGTACATTTATATAAGTTAGTAAAAAAAAATATTTACAAATATCAAACATGCATTTTACCAAGATTAGTGTGCAGTTTAACGTAATGATAATGTTTTTACAATCATCCATGTTTGATTCTGGAGTCCTTGTAGGGGAAGGTTTAATCTTCAAAGGTGCTGGGTCATCTGAAATCTTCATAAGAGGCTGTAATTTTATTAATACAAATTATATTTTGTCATAATAATACAAAACAATACATGTATTGAATGTATTTAAATACCTTAAAATTATGTTAATTAGGCTATTCTTTTCTGAAAATATAAAAAATGTGTGAATAAGTGAAAACCCACATGGTCCTTAAATTGAGCTAATGACATGCACAATAATTAAAAAATACTGTAGCCTTATGTGCCTTTATATTTTTACAGTCCATTTTCGCTGATATATCAGTTTTATTTGCATTTAAACATTTTTATTATTATTTTATTCTAAAAATAGACAAAAAAAGTAGGCCTAACACAACCTTTCAAAAACGCAAAAAAGAGAGAAAAGCACACGGTCCCTAAACTCGAGCGTCATTAAGTAAAGCGTCAAACGCGGAAGTTCGCGTCATTTAAGGTGGAACGGATAGCGTCAATAAGTAGCTGCGAATAAGTAGCTGGATTCAGCCTCGTTGACTGATGCTACTAAAATTTGTACTGGCCATTGGGGTGGCCAGTGGGGTGGCCAGGAGTCGGCCAGGGGTGTGGCCACCCCCTGGTGGCGCCATTGAATCTGAGAGGTTGATCACTCAACTATAAGTTTATCAAGCGACGAGAATACTTTTTGTGCGAAAAAACAAACAAAAATAACGACTTTATTCGACTATTCCTTTTCTTCCTTGTAGGCCTGAAACGAGACTTCAAGAGATTTCCACGACGCATGCGCGAGAATTGCGATCTCCTTCAACTACTTCAGTTCAGTTCTCACGCGTGCGCGTCGTGGAAATCTCTTGAAGTCTCGTTTCAGGCCTACAAGGAAGAAAAGGAATAGTCGAATAAAGTCGTTATTTTTGTTTGTTTTTTCGCACAAAAAGTATTCTCGTCGCTTGATAAACTTATAGTTGAGCCACTGTTGTCACATGGAATATTTAAACATTTTCTTCATTGACTTTCTGGACCGTCAGGATTCATTCCCTTAGGGAGCCTATGGAGGAGTGATCCAGCTGTCACATTTGATCATAAATATCTTCATTTGTGTTCCGAAGACGAACGAAGGTCTTACGGGGTTGGTACAGCATGGGGGTGAGTAATTAATGACTTAATATTCATTTTTGGGTGAACTAACCCTTTAACCATGAACTAACAGTGCGAAATATATTTTTTACAACATTTACAGTAATACTCATTGTTAATGTTAGCTAATGATAAAATCAATTCTTCATTGTTCATGTTCACAATGCATTAACTAATGTTAACAAATACACCTTTATTGTTGAAATTAACATTAACTAAGACTAAAAAATGCTTTAAAAATGTTTTTCATTGTTAGTTCAAGTTAAAGGGAATATTAGAATTCATAAACCCTTGTTTAAATTGTATATATATATATATATATAAAATTATTAAAAACATGATCATAACAAATTTACTAAAATTAAAAAAACTTAAACTGAAAATATATTTAAAAAATATACTAAAAAAGAATAATTCAACATATTAAAGGGGTGGTATAATGCCCATTTCACAAGATGTAAAATAAATCTCTGATGTCCCCAGAGTGTGTGTGTGAAGTTTTAGCTCAAAATAACCCACAGATATTTTTATAAAGCATGTTAAATTTGTCACTTTTTGAGGGTGAGCAAAAACGCACCGTTTTGTGTCTGGCCCTTTAAATGCAAATGAGCTGCACCGACACAGTGGGCCGAGCTTCAACAGCTTTAGGTTTAGGGGTCGGGTTAGTGTGTGTGTGTGTGTGTGTGTGTTTGTGTTAGCAGCTCCTTTACCTCACGCAGACACACACTAAAATGTCAGAAACTGTTCTGCCTTTTATGTTCAAACCGGAGTCAGACAAAGATGGAGAGACGAAGAAGAAGTGACAACATGTAGAATGCAACAGGACGTCTCTGAATGGTTAGTTGATGAATTTATGTTGCTGATGTGGAGTTAACTATCTTCAATTAGCATATTCTGTCAGGATAATCTATAAATCGCTCATATAGGAACTGCTGTTGTGAGATGCACACAGAGCGGATGCTGAGCTGACACATGTGCTGGACTACAACAGCTCTTCCTCTTCTCAACATGGACTGTGTGTTCCCGGGGGCGGGGCTTATGTAAATTTTAGTGTTGGTGATGTCACTAACCCGGGAGGAAGCTCGTGTAGTCCTTACCAGCCGTTTGTTGTAGTCCTTAAAAAATTATTTCTTTAAAAGCAAATATCTTCCTTTGCATTGAACTTTAAGCGTTGTAACTTTGCAGATGAAAAGTTTGTAAATTGAAAAGTTTGTAAAATGCAACAGAAAAAGGAAATGATCCATGAAACGACGTTTGAATGCAGTGGTTTGAGTGGTTTCAAACACTGAGCCGAATCTGTGAGGAGCATCAGCAAAGATCAGCCCTGAAAACACACTAATGCGATGAAACAGCTTCAGTCACACACACACACACACACACATTATTGTCTGGTTTACTATCTTTGTGAGGACTCTCCATAGACGTAATGGTTTTTATACTGTACAAACTGTATATTCTGTTCCCTTACACTAACCCTAAACCTGCCCATCACAGGAAACATTCTGCATTTTTACATTTAAAAAAAAAATGATTCTGTATGATTTATAAGCGTGTTTACCCATGAGGACCTCGATTTAGGCCCCCACTGTGACACGAGTCCCCATGAGTCTGTGTGCATTCAGGTTTAAGTCCCCAACGGGATAGAAAAACATGTACACACACACACACACACACAAAACACCTCACTTTATTTCTTTCAACTTGAGCTGTCAGTCAATAAATGTGAAAAAGTACTTATTTGAAAAAGTAACTTAGATATTTTGCTGTAAATTGAAAAAGTAATGCGTTACTTTACTAGTTACTTGAAAAAGTAATTGATTACGTAACTCGAGTTACTTGTAATAAATCTAAATCTACTTTCATTGCATGCAAAATAGAAGCGTGTGCATTCTGCCTAAACACACTCCTTCTGTGTATAAACACACTCTCGGAAAGAAAATGGGACAAATGTTATCTTTAAAGGATGCGTTCACTTCCGCGTTGCGTTGATCTAATATGTTCATGTCTTTCTTTCTTCAGTCGGAAGTGGTTAAAAGTAAATGTTTATTTTGTTATAAATGTCCGCTGGTTTGTCTAGATCAGACTCTTATTCCTCGGCTGGATCGTGTCGAGACTCTGAAGCTGCACTGAAACTCACATCTGGACCTTCGACCCGTTGGACCCCATTGAAGACACTATATGGAGAAACATCCTTTTCCTCAAAAACCTTCATTTGTTTTCCACTGAAGAAAGAAAGACATGAACATCTTGGATGACGTGCGGGAGAGTAAACGATCAGGAAGTTTTAATTCTGAAGTGAACGAATCCTTTAAGAGCACAACAGTTTGTCGGGTCAGTACCTTAAAGGAACATCTTTGTATCTTATTTACCTGTAAAAGTAGTACATTTGACAACTATAGGATACTAAACTGCACCTTTTAGGAGTATATAAGGCACAAAGTTGTCCAGTGACAATTCACTGATAAAAATGATTCTGTCGTGAGTAAATGCTCCAGAAAAAACGAATGTAATTTCTACATGAAAAATGTTAGTTCAGGCAAGAATTCAAAAAACAAAGTAAATCTTATATTAATACTCAATTCACGCCTGTTGAAATTAAAACGTAAATCTCAACGATATAAAATTAAGTAAAACCTACTCAACTTTTCTAATACTGGTGTTCCCATCATGCACTGGGGCATGAATATTTAATAAGGTTGAATTTTCACTGTTTTCCAGATGTATTTACACCGTTTTATCATTTCTTTTGTTGTTAGGTTTCGTAACTTGCCATTTTGTGAAATCTGGATTCATTTTCTACTCAAAATGGCACATTCATACTCATAAACAATCTACCGAATGTTAGCGTCATTGTATATTGTACCAAGTATTTCATACAGTGTTATATTGTTTAAATAAAAAAGGTAATTATGTTAAATTTACTAAACTTAGTTAAGTAGATGTTACTTAATTCTATATGTGACATAAATAAATTAAATATATTTAAGTAGTATTTACTTAAATACTTCAATTAAATGTCAAATTAATGTTAAGTCCAATAGTAAGCAGATTGTACTTGATAATAAGTTGTACAGAGCAGTAGCAGTGAAATTTACTTCAAACGTGCTTAAAATTGTTACAAGGATTTCTTCAAGGATTTTTTCAGTGAAGCTGTTGTTCCCCTTTAAGGCACAATTTTTGCACGTTTTTTCTGGCAGTGTAAAGTCATACCGGTTTGGAGTGAGGTGAGGATGAACACTAGATCTGAAACACAATGCTGCTAATATATAAACCCTGTCATTAATCTTTACCGCACTCACGCCACGACTGCCTCTTTAAGATGAGCGCATTGAACTGTGACTCTCCGGCACACATGAAGATTGTGCTGAGGTTATATCTGTGTGTGTGTGTGTGTGTGTGTGTTTCCCCTTCAGAAAGAAACATCTGCATCTCTGAATGAACAAACCTCTGGATCAGAAAAACATTCTTTATAGTAATCTGGAATTTACCATGTAACTATATGGATATGTAAATCATTCAGTACCATAGTAATACCATGTTTTTAGACATGCACCATGGTAATATCGGGATCTTTTGAAGTACTTTGGAGTAGCTACTCTAAATATAAACTCTCTATATAAATAATATAATAATATCTAATGTAATATAATATAATAAAAACTCTAATATAGCCAATGCACCATGGTATTTTTGAAGTAGCTTGGAGTAATATGTAAATATAGTAGCACGTGTGTGTTAGGTACCTTGTCAAAGTTCATATACCATAATATTCTCTATTATATTTGGTCTGTCTGACCGTTCAGTACCATAGTATTATTTTTTGGACACTGTCCCATGGTAATCTTTGTAATACTCCGGAGTGACATGTAAAAAGTACAATATGTATGGTAATTATTCAGTGCCATGGTAATATTGGAATTTTTTTTAAAGTACTTTGGAATAAATACTCTAAAGAACATGGTATATATTAATAATAATAATACTAATTATTTTTTTTTATTTTTTTTTTACATATATACTATGCTTTTTATTGAAGTAGTTTGGAGTACTATCTAAATATAATTGCATGTGTAGGCTATATGGTATTCATTAGTACTATATCAAAGGTCATATACCATGGTATTTGTAAGTACTGTGATATTTATTCGTTTATATCTTGATATTGTACGTAAATATAATAGCATGTGTATTTGTAAAAATATAATACCATGTTTTTTGCTCATGTACCATGATACAATTGTTTTTTTTAATACTTTGGGGGTAAATACTGTAAATAACATGGTATAAATGTACTTTTTTTATTTTTTGTATATCATTATATACCATAGTATAGTTAGGAGTACTATGTAAATGTAATGCCATGTATATGGTATTAACTAGTACCATATCAAAGTTCATATACCATGGTATTCCTTAAGTAAATACTGCGATATTTGTCTATATGTTGATCACTATTTTTGGACACTACTATGAAAAAAGCATGTGTTTTTGGACATGTACCATGGGATTATTTGAAGTATCCTGAAGTGAATACTCTAAACAACATGGTATATGCAAATGCACCATGGTATTTCTGAAGTAGCTTGGAGTAATACGTATATGGACATGTATATTTGGTAATGGTAATCCCATGATTTTCCCCCCATGTACCATGGTAATACTGGAATTTTTTTAAGTACTTTGGAGGAAATAGTCTAAATATATTAGTGCACCGTTTTATTTTTTGACTTGTGTATAGTATTATGAATAAAAATAGCTTGGAGTACTATGAAGTAGGCTAAATGGCACATGTATGCTAGATGGTTTTTTACCATGGTATTCTTTATTTGGCCAGGTCTATGTTGATCACTATTTCTGGTAAAAGGCAAGCACGTGTATTCAGATATCATGACATTCTTTAACTGGAGTGATTTAACACGCTGCTACCATCCAATATGATCATGGTAATGATTCTGTTCCATCAATAGCATGGTATATTAGTACAGTAGTGAACGCGCACACTCACCTGTCTGTAATGTGTAGGACAGCCTGGTTTCGTTCAGGTACGGTGTGTCGCTCTTGGACCGGGCTCTTCTGATGGGCCGCCGGTCCACATCGTCCTGCTCGGGTGCCGTCGCCATCAGAGCCGTGGGACCCCCGGTGAAGCCCCGGTAACGGTAGAGACACGGGAGAGCGCGAGCAGGGGGAGGGATGGAGACTCCTCCTCGCTCCGTTAACCGATCAACCGACACGACACACGCGAGACACAAGCGCACGGACCGTCAATCGCATCCCGCCCTGATGCAGCACACGGACGAACGGAAACATCCAAATCCTGCTGCCGTTTAACGTTTCTAACCGGGATGACGTGGTCCGCAAGGAGAATCTGCACTGATGCGGCGGAGAGCGGATTTTCCGCGTGCGCGTCCCTCATTCACGCGTTACACACGCTAGGTCTAATGACACATGCATGTAGATGTAGTATAAACACCGGTAAAACGGCACCGATCTCCGTGCAGCGGTGACATCATCAGAGCCGATCAATGATCCGGAGCACTTCAGCTGTCTACGGTTCAGAGCCGACTCATTCTGAAGGATACATTAGAAATGCACACGATTGCACCATGCGAACTGTAATAAAAATAGAGAAATGTAACAGGGTCATTCCTGGTATTCGGTGCCTTCTGGACATCATCAAAAAATGTAGAAAATCAAACTCAGTTTTTAAAGACACTTATGTTTTGTGTAATCATAATACGGTGATGAAAAACATTGAAAAAATGGGTTTGGTCAAGCTCGGGTAAATAAATGTATCCATTTATTAAACAAAATCAATGAAATTGTATATCAGAAATGTCCACCCTGTTGGAGACAAATGAACATCAGTGTAAATACTTATGATTCTAATTTATGGGCATTGTGTACATTTTCCTAGATAACTCATGCCCCTTTGTCCTTTTAAAAGTATATCAGTTAATAAATTATCAGAAAATGTACAGAATATATTAGGCTATCTTATATATATATAAACGCTTCATTTTACATTTTTTGTTTTCAGAGACAAATTCCTAAAAGGCATTTTTGTTAACTTTTTAAAGTACTACATTATTGATAGATTTTCATAGTCACTGAATTATTAGTATTTTTTGGTATTTTCATTAAATTATTGTAAAAAAAACCTGCTCAAACAGAATGGACAAAGTAATAGATTGGACTAAGTAATAACAGAGTGGACTAAGTAATAACAGAGTGGACTAAGTAATAACAGAGTGGACTAAGTAATAACAGAGTGGACTAAGTAAAACATAGTGGACTAAGTAATAACAGAGTGGAGTAAGTAATAGAGTGGACTAAGTAATAACAGAGTGGACTAATTAATAACAGAAGTAATAACAGAGTGGACTAAGTAATAACAGAGTGGACTAAGTAATAACAGAGTGGACTAAGTAATAACAGAGGTGGACTAAGTAATAACAGATTGGACTAAGTAATAACAGATTGGACTAAGTAATAACAGGGTGGACTAAGTAATAACAGAGTGGACTAAGTAATAACAGAGTGGACTAAGTAATAACAGAGTGGACTAAGTAATAACAGAAGTAATAACAGAGTGGACTAAGTAATAACAGAGTGGACTAAGTAATAACAGAGTGGACTAAGTAATAACAGAGTGGACTAAGTAATAACAGAAGTAATAACAGAGTGGACTAAGTAATAACAGAGTGGACTAAGTAATAACAGATTGGACTAAGTAATAACAGAGTGGAGTAAGTAATAACAGAGTGGACTAAGTAATAACAGAGTGGACTAAGTAATAACAGAGTGGACTAAGTAATAACAGAGTGGACTAAGTAATAACAGAGTGGAGTAAGTAATAACAGAGTGGAGTAAGTAATAACATGATAAACTAAGTAATAACATATTGGACTAAGTAATAACAGAGTGGACTAAGTAATAACAGAGTGGACTAAGTAATAACAAAGTGGAGTAAGTAATAACAGAGTGGAGTAAGTAATAACAGAGTGGACTAAGTAATAACAGAGTGGACTAAGTAATAACAGAGTGGACTAAGTAATAACAAAGTGGACTAAGTAATAACAGAGTGGACTAAGTAATAACAGAGTGGACTAAGTAATAACAGAGTGGACTAAGTAATAACAGATTGGACTAAGTAATAACAGAGTGGAGTAAGTAATAACAGAGTGGACTAAGTAATAACAGAGTGGACTAAGTAATAACAGAGTGGACTAAGTAATAACAGAGTGGACTAAGTAATAACAGAGTGGACTAAGTAATAACAGAGTGGACTAAGTAATAACAGAGTGGACTAAGTAATAACAGAGTGGACTAAGTAATAACAGAGTGGACTAAGTAATAACAGAGTGGACTAAGTAATAACAGAGTGGACTAAGTAATAACAGAGTGGACTAAGTAATAACAGAGTGGAGTAAGTAATAACAGAGTGGACTAAGTAATAACAGAGTGGACTAAGTAATAACAGATTGGACTAAGTAATAACAGAGTGGAGTAAGTAATAACAGAGTGGACTAAGTAATAACAGAGTGGACTAAGTAATAACAGAGTGGACTAAGTAATAACAGAGTGGACTAAGTAATAACAGAGTGGACTAAGTAATAACAGAGTGGACTAAGTAATAACAGAGTGGACTAAGTAATAACATGATAAACTAAGTAATAACATATTGGACTAAGTAATAACAGAGTGGACTAAGTAATAACAGAGTGGACTAAGTAATAACAAAGTGGAGTAAGTAATAACAGAGTGGAGTAAGTAATAACAGAGTGGACTAAGTAATAACAGAGTGGACTAAGTAATAACAGAGTGGACTAAGTAATAACAAAGTGGAGTAAGTAATAACAGAGTGGAGTAAGTAATAACAGAGTGGACTAAGTAATAACAGAGTGGAGTAAGTAATAACAGAGTGGACTAAGTAATAACAGAGTGGAGTAAGTAATAACATGATAGACTAAGTAATAACATATTGGACTAAGTAATAACAGATTGGACTAAGTAATAACAGAGTGCACTAAGCAATAACAGAGTGGAGTAAGTAATAACAGAGTGGACTAAGCAATAACAGAGTGGAGTAAGTAATAACAGAGTGGACTAAGTAATAACGGATTGGACTAAGTAATAACAGAGTGGAGTAAGCAATAACAGAGTGGACTAAGTAATAACAGAGTGGACTAAGCAATAACAGAGTGGAGTAAGTAATAACAGAGTGGACTAAGTAATAACGGATTGGACTAAGTAATAACAGAGTGGACTAAGTAATAACAGAGTGGAGTAAGTAATAACAGAGTGGAGTAAGTTATAACAGATTGGACTAAGTAATAACAGAGTGGACTAAGCAATAACAGAGTGGACTAAGCAATAACAGAGTGGACTAAGTAATAACAGAGTGGACTAAGCAATAACAGAGTGGAGTAAGTAATAACAGAGTGGACTAAGTAATAACAGATTGGACTAAGTAATAACAGAGTGGAGTAAGCAATAACAGAGTGGACTAAGTAATAACAGAGTGGACTAAGCAATAACAGAGTGGAGTAAGTAATAACAGAGTGAACTAAGTAATAATGGATTGGACTAAGTAATAACAGAGTGGACTAAGTAATAACAGAGTGGAGTAAGTAATAACAGAGTGGAGTAAGTTATTACAGATTGGACTAAGTAATAACAGAGTGGACTAAGCAATAACAGTGGACTAAGTAATAGCAGAGTGGACTAAGCAATAACAGAGTGGAGTAAGTAATAACAGAGTGGACTAAGTAATAACAGAGTGGAGTAAGTAATAACAGAGTGGACTAAGCAATAACAGAGTGGACTAAGTAATAACAGAGTGGAGTAAGTAATAACAGAGTGGAGTAAGTAATAACAGAGTGGACTAAGTAATAACGGATTGGACTAAGTAATAACAGAGTGGACTAAGTAATAACAGAGTGAAGTAAGTAACAGTCCTTCCAGAAAAACGCGGAGTTTTTTTGTGATTGTTGCGGGCAAAAATCCTTGATTACGCGGCCCGTTTTCTTTTAAAATGCAATGGAATATGCGGGATATTTATGCAATTTTTTGCGATGAAATTGCGGGAACTTGCAAAAATTGCGGGAACTTGCAAAAACTCCGATTTGACAACCGGTTCTCACTAGGCTACTACCTTAATGTAAAGAGTCCTTTCTTATTACTTCCTATGATAAGCAAGCATACTACATCACAGAAAGTGCTGGAAATATTTAATTTCTCATCTTGTTTTATTTCAGACTGTAACGAGTGGAAATAAGGTGTGGCCCCTTTAAGAGCTGCACGCTCCCTGTTGAACTGTCTGCAGTATTATATTGTATGTGCGCCTCGAACACCCAATGTGTGCGGGTAATTTCTGTTTGATGCTACTTCTTTTATCTTATTTTGTTTATTAAGTAACGATGTGGACGGTAGTACGTGTGACAGACAGTTACGAGTTCGATTTGGGAATAAAGTGCTAGTTGTGAGATGCCAATCGCCTCCGTGAGTCTGTCTGGCCTCTGCAATAACTTCATCTGTGAGCTATCCCTATTTTTCTTCCCGACACAACGCGTTACAAGACCTTAATAAACACATCAAACTTACAAAACATTGATGAGTCAAACAAGTTCTGTAGCTTTACTAGAGGAATATGCTACAACTTCAGTAAAAATTAATAAATGAAATATTTAAAAATAAAGTGTGCTCCTGTTTTACAGCTTTTCGATGATGTTCATGTCGTGTAATTACGTCACTTCATAACGTTCCCATGGCAACAGGGGGAAATGGCTGCTCTAGTGTGAGGCAAACGCAACATTTTCCAACTTTCTGATAAGATATATGTGACTTTTTTGCGACGAAAAATGCGGGGATTATGAAATCATGCAAGCCCCGCATATTTTGCGCGGAAATCAGCAATTTATGCGGCGAAATTGCGGAGTATTTGAAAAAATGCGACCCCCGCATAAATATGCGGACTTTGGCTGATTATGCATTGAATTCAGCGATCGCATAATCGCGTTTTTCTGGAGGGACTGAAGTAATAACAGAGTGGACTAAGCAATAACAGAGTGGACTAAGTAATAACAGAGTGGACTAAGTAATAACAGAGTGGACTAAGTAATAACAGAGTGGACTAAGTAATAACAGAGTGGACTAAGTAATAACAGAGTGGACTAAGTAATAACAGAGTGGACTAAGTAATAACAGAGTGGACTAAGTAATAACAGAGTGGACTAAGTAATAACAGAGTGGAGTAAGTAATAACAGAGTGGAGTAAGTAATAACATGATAAACTAAGTAATAACATATTGGACTAAGTAATAACAGAGTGGACTAAGTAATAACAGAGTGGACTAAGTAATAACAGAGTGGACTAAGTAATAACAAAGTGGAGTAAGTAATAACAGAGTGGAGTAAGTAATAACAGAGTGGACTAAGTAATAACAGAGTGGACTAAGTAATAACAGAGTGGACTAAGTAATAACAAAGTGGAGTAAGTAATAACAGAGTGGAGTAAGTAATAACAGAGTGGACTAAGTAATAACAGAGTGGAGTAAGTAATAACAGAGTGGACTAAGTAATAACAGAGTGGAGTAAGTAATAACATGATAGACTAAGTAATAACATATTGGACTAAGTAATAACAGATTGGACTAAGTAATAACAGAGTGCACTAAGCAATAACAGAGTGGAGTAAGTAATAACAGAGTGGACTAAGCAATAACAGAGTGGAGTAAGTAATAACAGAGTGGACTAAGTAATAACGGATTGGACTAAGTAATAACAGAGTGGAGTAAGCAATAACAGAGTGGACTAAGTAATAACAGAGTGGACTAAGCAATAACAGAGTGGAGTAAGTAATAACAGAGTGGACTAAGTAATAACGGATTGGACTAAGTAATAACAGAGTGGACTAAGTAATAACAGAGTGGAGTAAGTAATAACAGAGTGGAGTAAGTTATAACAGATTGGACTAAGTAATAACAGAGTGGACTAAGCAATAACAGAGTGGACTAAGCAATAACAGAGTGGACTAAGCAATAACAGAGTGGACTAAGTAATAACAGAGTGGACTAAGCAATAACAGAGTGGAGTAAGTAATAACAGAGTGGACTAAGTAATAACAGATTGGACTAAGTAATAACAGAGTGGAGTAAGCAATAACAGAGTGGACTAAGTAATAACAGAGTGGACTAAGCAATAACAGAGTGGAGTAAGTAATAACAGAGTGGACTAAGTAATAATGGATTGGACTAAGTAATAACAGAGTGGACTAAGTAATAACAGAGTGGAGTAAGTAATAACAGAGTGGAGTAAGTTATTACAGATTGGACTAAGTAATAACAGAGTGGACTAAGCAATAACAGTGGACTAAGTAATAGCAGAGTGGACTAAGCAATAACAGAGTGGAGTAAGTAATAACAGAGTGGACTAAGTAATAACAGAGTGGAGTAAGTAATAACAGAGTGGACTAAGCAATAACAGAGTGGACTAAGTAATAACAGAGTGGAGTAAGTAATAACAGAGTGGAGTAAGTAATAACAGAGTGGACTAAGTAATAACGGATTGGACTAAGTAATAACAGAGTGGACTAAGTAATAACAGAGTGAAGTAAGTAACAGTCCTTCCAGAAAAACGCGGAGTTTTTTTGTGATTGTTGCGGGCAAAAATCCTTGATTACGCGGCCCGTTTTCTTTTAAAATGCAATGGAATATGCGGGATATTTATGCAATTTTTTGCGATGAAATTGCGGGAACTTGCAAAAATTGCGGGAACTTGCAAAAACTCCGATTTGACAACCGGTTCTCACTAGGCTACTACCTTAATGTAAAGAGTCCTTTCTTATTACTTCCTATGATAAGCAAGCATACTACATCACAGAAAGTGCTGGAAATATTTAATTTCTCATCTTGTTTTATTTCAGACTGTAACGAGTGGAAATAAGGTGTGGCCCCTTTAAGAGCTGCACGCTCCCTGTTGAACTGTCTGCAGTATTATATTGTATGTGCGCCTCGAACACCCAATGTGTGCGGGTAATTTCTGTTTGATGCTACTTCTTTTATCTTATTTTGTTTATTAAGTAACGATGTGGACGGTAGTACGTGTGACAGACAGTTACGAGTTCGATTTGGGAATAAAGTGCTAGTTGTGAGATGCCAATCGCCTCCGTGAGTCTGTCTGGCCTCTGCAATAACTTCATCTGTGAGCTATCCCTATTTTTCTTCCCGACACAACGCGTTACAAGACCTTAATAAACACATCAAACTTACAAAACATTGATGAGTCAAACAAGTTCTGTAGCTTTACTAGAGGAATATGCTACAACTTCAGTAAAAATTAATAAATGAAATATTTAAAAATAAAGTGTGCTCCTGTTTTACAGCTTTTCGATGATGTTCATGTCGTGTAATTACGTCACTTCATAACGTTCCCATGGCAACAGGGGGAAATGGCTGCTCTAGTGTGAGGCAAACGCAACATTTTCCAACTTTCTGATAAGATATATGTGACTTTTTTGCGACGAAAAATGCGGGGATTATGAAATCATGCAAGCCCCGCATATTTTGCGCGGAAATCAGCAATTTATGCGGCGAAATTGCGGAGTATTTGAAAAAATGCGACCCCCGCATAAATATGCGGACTTTGGCTGATTATGCATTGAATTCAGCGATCGCATAATCGCGTTTTTCTGGAGGGACTGAAGTAATAACAGAGTGGACTAAGCAATAACAGAGTGGACTAAGTAATAACAGAGTGGAGTAAGTAATAACAGAGTGGAGTAAGTAATAACAGAGTGGACTAAGTAATAACGGATTGGACTAAGTAATAACAGAGTGGACTAAGTAATAACAGAGTGAAGTAAGTAATAACAGAGTGGACTAAGTAATAACAGGATGGAATAATGTTAATTTAATTAGACTGATTTGTGTGATTTGATCAAACTAACACCATAAAATATCCCAGAATGTTTGTGCTGCTATTTTATAATGATATGATGATGAAAGAAAACAAACTAATATGATTTACATGAAAATGTGCTGCATAATACGAATTACCTACATAGTTTCATCAGTAGGCCTATATGAATTTGTGCATTAATTACACTTAAGTACTCTGTTGTGGTGCACTAAATGTAATTTTACAGTGTTCCTTGAGGAACTGAAAGTGAAAACATCGAAGGCGACGGAGAGCCTCCTCCAGTTCGTCTGATGGCATCAGCACACACAACCTAAAACACACACAGCAACAGGGTGTTGAGTGCATGTGTGTGTGTGTGTGTGTGTGTGTAGACTGCATGTCTAAAAAGGTCACTGTACCTGAAGTGGCTGCAGCTCTGTGAATGTTTGTGATCTTCATTGATCCCGACACACACACCCTGATCCTCCAACAACCTCCTGCTGTACAACGACCCCAGAGACTGCACACACACACACACACACCACACCTTAAAGAAAGAATTCACCCTCACGACATTCCAAACTTGTATCACATTCTGTTTTCTAAGGAACACAAAGAATATATTGTACAGAATGTTCAAGCTGCTCTCTTACATACAGTGACGAAAAAATTGGCAGGCAATGCATGCCTTGTTTATCTTGAATGCAAAGGGAGTGGTTTTGGATAATGCATTTGCCAAATATATAAATGTAAATCATCACCATTATATAATAATAGGATGTAGACCTTGTTTAAGCACCATGTTTAATTTTTTGACAGGAATGGAAAAGGGGCTGTGAGGGATAAAATACAGCTTTTAATGGACTATACTGTTGTTTAACAACATATTGATATAAATCTGGCTTTTCAATATTGTGTCTAAGGTTCTCTGTCTTGTTTAGTTTTAGTCTTAGTTTTCATTGTCACTGCTATTGCCTTAGTTTGATCCACTCATTAGTTGTCATGGTTTCGGATTATTCCTCACCTGTTCCCTGTTCCGTTGATTATCATTCTTCCTATTTACAGTTTTTGCCCGTTGCTTGAACACTATAGACACATGCTTAAACCAAAGTAACATAACTTGAAGTTGTTGTTACTATACCTTAAACAAAGTGTAACCATACCTTAAACAAAAGCGCTGCTTTGCACTTTAGTTGCAATTCTGTAACACACTTGCTCCTTTCTGCAACACACTTGCTCCTAGACACTACACACTATTTCATACAAGACACTTAGTTCAAAAATGAAATCTCAGGGTACCATTGGGAAAACACATCTATTCAAAATACAACACACATTGGTTAATTGAAAAGACATAGACACACACCTGAAAACACTTACTTACAAAAATGAACACCAATCAGACAGCTACAAAAATGCCTCAGCTAAGCCATTTTGAGAACTTTGCAAGCATGGAGGCAGGGAGAGCTAGAGGCAGAGGAAGAGGAAGAGGAGGACAGAGAGAGAGAGAGAGAGGAGGAGGACGTGGTCAAAGAGGCCACGCAAGGACCATTATTTCGGATGACATAAGAGCAACTTTGGTGAACCATGTCATAAACCATGGCCTGACTATGAGGGAAGCTGGGCAGAGAGTCCATCCTAATCTAAGCCGCTTCACAGTTTCATCCATAATAAGGACATTCCGACTGGAAAACGGGTATGTCTTCAACTCTTTACTCTAGTCAGACTGTATGTAGAGTATTTACAGTACTATACCATATCACGTTACTGTATCACATGTATTGTATTCCAGGGTGGCTAAAGCTCCTTTTTCAACAAAAGTGGTAGTTTTGTGAAACATACCATGATAACGTGTTGAGATGTTTCAGTACTGTATATGGTAAATACAGTAAAGTTCAGTATACACAGTACTGTAAAAAAGAAGCAAACGAGAACAATTTGTGGTTGCATTTTTCTACAGAATGGCTAGAAGACCTGCTGGGGGTCGACGCCAACGCCTGTTCACCCAACAGCAGGAACTTGCCATAGTGAACCTAATCAGAGCAAACAATGCAATCCGTCTCCACCAGCTACAGCAACAAATACTTGCAGATAGGCAAGTATTCAACAACATAAATCAAGTAAGCATTACAACTATCAGACGGATCTTGGTAAAGCACAACATGACCATGAAGCAACTGTACAGGGTCCCATTTGAGAGGAACAGTGTTAGGGTCAAAGAACTTCGACATAAATATGTAGGTAAGTGTTTCAGTCCTTTACATTTACAATAAAGAATGGGTGCACAGTAACAGATGAATATGTACCACTGGATTAGTACCACATAGATTCATTCAGAAAGCTACACCGGTATCTGTGTGGTGGGATGGGTCGGTTTGGTTCTGTATATGTAGTAGTGTAAGTGTGTGCTTTGAGTAAAGCCATCCACAACATGTATTTTTTGTTACAGAGAATCTTGGACATGGATGGAGCTGCCAAGCCGCATGAATGTATTTACATTGACGAGGCTGGATTCAACCTTAGCAAAAACAGACGACGGTGACGTAATATAATTGGCCAAAGGGCAATTTTGCACGTCCCAGGGCAGCGCGGGGGAAATATCACATTGTGTGCTGCCATAAGTCTTCGAGGGCTACTGCACCATCATGCCAAACTGGGTCCCTATAATGCGCAACACATAATAACATTTCTAGATGCACTTCATGATGCAGTTGTACAGGATGGACCAGAGCAGCCCAGGTTTGTTGTTGTCTGGGATAATGTCAGTTTCCATCGGGCTGCTCTGGTCCAGAACTGGTTCACCAACCATGATCAATTTGAAGTTCTGTACTTGCCCCCTTAAGGCCATTGCACACTGAGTCCGAAATTCGCATCTGAATTTTTCGCACGTTAAAAAAAAAATTCGACCTCACGTTATTTTAATCACGCTTGCACACCGCCTCCGAAACTTTCGTCTGTCATAAAAAAATTCGGATCGGGTTCGATTTTCTGCGTTTTTCGCAGCCAGCATTTTGAGAGTTTTTTTTGACAATTCAGAGCTACGTGCGAACGACAAAATCCAGAATCGCTTCTGACAAGTTGATACACTTCGTCTCGCAGCACAAGTAGCCTAAGTTACTGCTGTATGAAAAACAAAATGCGGATTACAAAGTCCTTTCAGTTTCGGTTTTCAATTCGATCAAGTGTTTGCATGTTCTCTCGGATTAATAAACCTCCCCTTTCAATCAGATCGAAATTTCGGATCGATTAAGGTGTGATTGAGCAGCCAATTCGATAACTAATGTATTATTTGGGTACAATAACCTGTAGCCTATACAGCTGCTCTGTCTGCCCGACGCTTCCGCCGGCCGCGCGCGCGCGCGCGTGTGTGTGTGTGTCCATACTTATAGACATATACTGCCAGTCTCTGTTCAGGATCGATTGGTTCACGGAAATTGGTGGTCTTCTTTTTAATATGTGGCCCTAGAATTGCTAGCAAAGCATCAAACTGTTCCACACTGACATTCTGAAGTAAATTTTGAATCGCTCTGGATAATTTCGCAACTCCTTGATAAGGAGGTGGAGCTCCTTCCTCTCGGCGCAATTTCAGGATTGGATGGACCCAATATTTTCTCTTTCTCTTTTTTGAGGGCAACAAAATCATCCTCACTGCTTGACGAATCCATTTTGTATTTTTTTTTTGCGTTTTTCCCCGCAAAGGTTTAATAAATACGCATCGGACTCAGTGTGCAAGGTGTCTGTGCGTGACGAATTTTTAGGCTGACGAACACGAAAAAACGCATACGAAAATTTCGGACTCAGTGTGCAATGGCCTTTACTCTCCATTTTTAAATCCTATATAGGAATTTTTTTACGCTTGGAGATGGCGCGTATATGACCGCCAACCACATGCCCGTATGCCTCTTCTGCAGGCAATGGAACAGGCCTGCGGAGACATTGAGGTGAGGTCAATCCAGGGATGGATTCGGCACACAAGGGGATATTTTCCCTGATGCTTAGCAAGAGAAGACATTGCTTGTGATGTTGATGAGATCCTGTGGCCAGACCCCAACAGACGGCAGGATCCATAAGCCCAGTTGCGCACAATTGTGTTTTTCTGTGTTTACAGTAGTGTATTGTTTGTTTTATTTTTGATTTACGGTAACTGAATTTACTGTACTGTAAAATATACTAATGTAATGATTTTGAATTCATTATTTCATTTTTTGGTAGTTGTGAAAACATGCCCTCTATGGAACTGAATAAAAACATTGAAAACAAAAGACTGTAGTTTTTTATATAAAGTAGACTAGTGTGTTGCTGCTGATCTGAAAGTGTTTTCATATGATGTAAGTGGGTATCATTTTGTCATCAGAGTGACATTTTGACAAAGGATTGTTAGGTTTTGATAGTAGAGTTTAAATTTGACATAGATGTGAATGGTTTATTTCCCAATGTTGTGTCTTATTTGCTTGTGTGTAGAGTTTTGACACAATGAGCCAAATTTAGCAAAACGTGTGTAAGCAATAGGCAAAAACTGTAAGAGTAGGTTTACACGTCCAACTATTTTGATGCACATTTTGAAAATGCGCTTAAGAAATCTTGAATGGAAACGGTTTACTTCCCAGGAAATTCTAGCGATGACTTTAATATTAATGAGATATTTAACACTTAAAAACATGTGTGTGTGTGTGTGTGTGTGTGTGTGTGTGTGTGGGTGTGTGTGTGTGTGTGTGAGAGAGAGTGTGTGTGTGTGTGTGAGAGAGAGAGAGAGAGAGAGAGAGAGAGAGAGTGTGTGTGTGTGTGTGTGTGGGTGTGTGTGTGTGTGTGTGAGAGAGAGTGTGTGTGTGTGTGTGAGAGAGAGAGAGAGAGAGAGAGAGAGAGAGAGTGTGTGTGTGTGTGTGTGTGGGTGTGTGTGTGTGTGTGTGAGAGAGAGTGTGTGTGTGTGTGTGAGAGAGAGAGAGAGAGAGAGAGAGAGAGTGTGTGTGTGTGTGTGTGTGAGAGAGAGTGTACCTGTGAGTGTGTCACAGCTGAGTGAGGAAGAGTCAGGTACGGATAGATGAAGACTCCGCTCTGAACTGACTGACAGCTGAATCCTGGAAGATCATTAATGAACTCCACAGCCCTGGAAACGTTACACTTGAGAATCTTTAGCCTAGACGCCACCTCCTAAACACACACACACTTAAAATATACATATTTATTGTACACATTAAGTAATGTTTAATGAACCCTTTACAGTTGTGTGGGAATACAGAGTCTATTCTAATCTTTACATGTATTATTAATAATAATCATATTAAATATTCAATAATCATATTATTAAACAATGTAAATTATAAATATAAAGGTTTTTGCACATACCTGTGTGTATAAAGCGTAGGAAGGTTCTCCAGGACGGGGCGGATCAGCCATGACATCAAGAGCAATCTGACCAATCACAGGAGGGCACAAATCTCCCGTCAGAAGCGTATCAGTGTATAACATTACAGCTCGATCGACGTTCACCAGCTCCATATAACCCGTCCTGAAACCACACCTGCATCACACACATTGAATTAGCAGCCTTTTACTGTTAAATTAAGGTCATTATAATGAACATACACCAACATAATACTGAACATTACATCAAAATGGACATCTTGAGCATCAAATCATCATATTAGAGTGATTTCTGAAGGATCATGTGACACTGAAGACTGGAGTAATGATGCTGAACATTCAGCTTTGATCACAGGAATAAATTACACTTTACTGTATATTCACATAGAAAACAGGTGTTTTACATTAGAATAATATTTCACATTTTTCACAGTATTTTTGAGCACATAAATGTAGCCTTGAGCAGAAGAGACTCTTTCACAAACAATAAAAATCTTTTGAACGTTTGTGTATTTTTAAAATATATTCAAATAATATATTTGTGCTCAGTTGAATCAGGACTCAGTTTAAACTGAATCAGACTCTAACACTGTTTCTGCGCATGAAGTTTAAATCAGAGACGAGATAGTAAGAAGATCACTTTAAATTGGTTTTATTAGCTCTGACATCATAAAACTCACTCTCCCATGATGCCGTTGGAGAGCGAGTGAAGCGAGGCCAGTTGAACGCTCTCAGAATAAGGGTCTCCCATCTCAGCCAGAACACGCTTATAGGACACGAACTCCGGGCCGTCCGCAAAAACTGTGTTCTGATAAACCTGCAACCCATAAAGAGATCATAAACGTGACCAAAGCAGATAATGAAGATTACACCCTAAACACTTTCCTCGTTGACCAGCAAGAAAAGGTCTTCGTCGGCAGCGAAGCGAATCACATCCTCGATGGACTCTCTGCACTGGACATGCCCTGTAAAACACACAATCAACCTACAATTTAATATCACAATTTATCAATTCACTTACAAAAACTACCACGGTATTATGGTTCTTTGTGGTATTTTTCATTCATTTTTCATACTTCACTCTAGTTGTCATAGAATACCCTTACAAAAAAGTGTGCTATTAGTATACTTATTTTAAACGTTAATACTTTTAGCCTACTTTTTATGTACTACTCAGAAATATAATTAAAGTCCCCCTGTAGTCAACAATTTTATCCCTTAAAACTCATCTTTGATTATTAAAATGATATATTTAAGCATTTTGTCCTTGAAAAAAATCTTCAAGCCCTTAAAATAGCTTGACTGTAACTCGACACCCTTGCCTCATTTAGTATACACGGTTCTATGAATATGCAAATGAGCCCCGCCTCCACTCACTCACTCAGCTCAGAGATCCACTTGTTGACATCACACGTTGATCTGATTGGTTACAAGGTAGTTTGTGACGTCAGAAACACCAGCGATTTCAAACCGTGTTTGATGTTCACCACAGGGGGACTTTAATGAAATGCTCTATTGTAAATGTGATAAATTGCCAAACAAACGGTGCATTACAATCATCACATTAATATACACAGTGATGCTGTGTTTTAAACCTCCAGAAAAATCATGATGAATATACTGTCCCGTACCTGTCGGGTTGCCAGGGTTACTGATATAAATTGCCCGTGGAGAGCTCCGCCCCCTCGACGCCTTGATTACTCTGTCAAGCTCCGCCCTCTCCAAACTCCACCCACACTGTTCTTGAAGCCGATAGGGCACCGGAACCATGCCCATCCACTCCAGGAGGCGTGTCAGAGAGTGAGGGGCGGGGTCTGGGATCATAACCGAAGACACGCCCACTGATTGACACAGCAGTCGCATCATCACCTGCGTACATCAATCACCCAACTGAAGCACTTACAACCCGTGTAGAGGAAAGTTACTTTTAAAAGTAATGCATTACAATATTGCGTTACTCCCCCAAAAAAGTAACTAATTGCATTACTTAGTTACTTTTTATGAAAAGTAATGCGTTACGTTACTTTTTTGTTACTTTTTGTTACCTGGGCTGGACTTGCTTGTTTGTTTTTTAATAACAAGAAAAAAAGTTATATTTTTGGCAAATGTAAAAGCTCTTTCACACCAAAAGTGAAGTGAATAATCCTCAGGCTGAAGGAAATGCATGTTTACTCCTGTACAGTAGAGGGCGCCGCTCAAACAAACCTCTTATTTCCAAATCTAATCTAAAGTAATTTTTGTTTATTAGTATGGTTGAATTGAATCATTGAAGGTCAGCAGCAAAGACATTGGTTCATAAAGTGAGATTAAATACATCAAGTATATTTGTATAATTTAATATAGTTAATTATAAAAGTTTTGCGTAAAATTCTGAGATCGCATTTTACTGTTTTTATTCATTTTGAGGAATACTGAATGTTTTCGTGCAAGTGAGATGAGCAAATGCATGTTCACATTTCATCTAGAACTACAATAACCATCATGTTTACACACACACACACCACCTCACTTTATTTCTCTCAACATGAACTGTCAGTCAGTAAATGTGAAAAAGTAACTAGTGTTACTTATTTGAAAAAGTAACTTAGATATTTTGCTGTAAATTGAAAAAGTAATGCGTTACTTTACTAGTTTATTAGTTACTTGAAAAAGTAATCTGATTACATACCTCAAGTCACTTGTAATGAGTTTCTTCCAACACTGCTTACAACATAAATCACAAACGAATGGTTTCGGATCATACCATCAAACCTCTCTGGGCTTCAACAGTGATGAAGACTTGCTCTGGACTGGATGGGACTCCTCCGTCCCGCAGAGAAATGAACTTCGCTATAGTGTTTCTCACGTACATCGATCCACAGGACCCAGTGTATGAACCTAAAGAGTAAGGAAACCAGACAGCCAATCAGATCGTGAGCATCACAGGTCACATGACAAAGTTACGACGTCACTCTGTAGGCCAAAACGCGGACGTGAGTTAGCATTTTAGCACTACCGGTTCCCTCGCTCTAAAGTCTATGGGATTTTTTAATGGGTTTTTGCTAAATCGCCTGAAATAAGGTCTGTGGTGAACAAAGCCTCTAAATATTTTCACGTTTTGATCTATGACATAGAACACACAGTTATAACCTGCTTGTGGTTTTTTAAACTTTATTGTGTCTGCTTGTGTTTTTTAAAAACTTTATATAGGCTTCAAAATGTATAAATTTTGGATTAACTTGTAAAGATTATCTTTATAGACAAAACGTGTAAGGGTCACAACTCTTTGTTAAACACAGATCTTATTTTTTGCGATTTTCCAAACGTCTATGGGGAAAATGCATAGCTTTCAATCGAGGGAACCCATGCGCCGCTAGCTTCCGAGTTGTCCTACAAAGTGACGTCATCACTTCGGTGTACATGAATTCGGACACGGAAGACTATTTCTGGCGTCTTATGAACTGATATCATTCTGACATTATTTTGTAATGTTATTTTAAGTACACTATGATAAATACTCTGCTTGTTACAGTACAAATGTGCAACGTTGTAAATGTTAGCTAGATTATGACCTGTCTAGTGATGTATGTTTATGCTGAAATAGAATGAAATAATGGTTTGTACTGTAAAAAAAAAAAAACATCTAGTGATTTAACTTCCGAACATAGTGGGAACATAGTGAACATCGATGCTCCGTTGTTTTCACGGTGCATTGTGGGACTTTTTTTAGGGAGCGAAGGTTTTCAGTGCACTAGACAGATTTTGCCCTTAAAATGGCCGACTCCCTGATCAGTGCCCTAACTAGTGAACTAGGGAGCTGATTGAGATGCACTTATATTGTTTTTCACCTACTATAGGGAAGTATGCGATTTCGGATGCAGCCTTTTAGATTGAACATGCAGGTGAAACTCGAAAAATTAGAATATCGTGTAAAAGTTCATTTATTTCAGTAATTCAACTTAAAAGGTGAAACTAATATATTATATAGACTCATTACATGCAAAGTGAGATATTTCAAGCCTTCATTTGTTATAATTTTGATGATTATGTCTTATGAAAACCTTTTCACAATATTCTAATTTTGACTTTGGGGTTTTCATATCTGTAAGCCATAATCATCACAATTATAACAAATAAAGGCTTGAAATATCTCACTTTGCATGTAATGAGTCTATATAATATATTAGTTTCACCTTTTAAGTTGAAATACTGAAATAAATTAACTTTTGCACGATATTCGAATTTTTCGAGTTTCACCTGTATATGAACTACCATTCAAAAGTTTGAGGTCAGAAATGAATACTTTTATTCAGCAAGGATGCATTAAAATGATCAAAAGTTACAGTAAAAGACATTTATAATGTTACAAGATATTTATATTTCAAATAAATGCTGTTCTTTAGAAGAACTTTATATTCATCAAAGAATCCTGAAAAATGAAATGTATCACAGTTTCCACAAAATTATGACATTGATAATGTTTCTTGAGTGATTTCTGAAGGATCATGTGACACTGAAGACTGGAGTAATGATGCTGAACATTCAGCTTTGATCACAGGAATAAATTACACTTTACTGTATATTCACATAGAAAACTAAAATTAAATTTAACCATTTTTACTGTAATTGTGATCAAATGAGCAGAGGAGACTTATTTCTGAAACTTTATAAAAATCTTCCCGACCCCAAACTTTTGAACTGTGGTGTGTGTGTAATACATGTTGTGTATCACAATTTCCCACACAGACAATCTCACCGATACTGCCTCCATCAAAGTGCTGGAGTAACATCTGAGCTTTGAGACGAGCGTCAGGAGGAAGAGCGTCGCTCTGCAAGACACTCGGATACAAACATCCAGCGATGACCTGAAACAAGTCCACATGAAATGCCATTCACCACACATGCACTTCTGTTGTGTGACGAGTCTCAGCAACGTGACCTGAGTTAAAGTCCCCCTGTAGTCAATCATTTGATCCCTTAAAACTCATCTTTGATCACCGAAATGACATTTAAACTTTTTTCTTCAAATGTCTTAAAATAGCTTGAATGTAACTCGACACCCTTGTCTCATTTAGTATGCGCGGTTCTATGAATATGCAAATGAGCCCCGCCTCCACTCACTCACTCACTCAGAGATCCACTGGTTGACGATCACACGTTGATCTGATTGGTTATAAGGTCGTTTGTGACGTCAGAAACACCAGCGATTTCAAACCGTGTTTTTGAGACTGTCTTTGGTTCACTGCAGTTTTAAGCAGAAAACACTCAGCAATGCTGTCGACTTATGAACTTACACACGGTGTGTCTTAAAGCAGATTAATAACACCACATAGACACATAAACAAGCTTGATTTTCAGCACAGGGGGACTTTAAAAGTAAAGGTTTTTCCACGTTATTAATGTATGATTATGTGAAATATTTTGTCCTGTAGATTAACATGCACTGATTAATCATTTAAGAGTAATTTAATATGTTGACTTCTTCTGGACGAGTATAATGGGACGTTCTGCTCTACAAAACCAAAGAGCAACACGCATATGTTCAATACATCACTTATTTAAGCAACAATTAACAAAACATCAGACCTGTCTAACAAAGGTTATTGGCTTCATTCCAGCGGTGTGAGAGTCTCCCGAACTCAAATCCAGAAGCTGCTTAAAGGACGCACTCATATTAATTTCCTGTGAAAGAACAGATATGTGACGTTTAAAAAATAATTATGATATGCATCTGAAGTGCTCTTCATATTCATTTTATAGCTCTACACTCTTGCTGGATCATAACCAGTGATAATATTCGCGTCTGTTTTTACTTCCTCAATTTTACTAATTAAAATGAATAAATAAATCATAATAATTATTATTATTATAAAATATAGTATTATATATAATTTAAATATTTTAATATTCATATGTATTCATTTAATTTTAGGAGAAACATGTGAGACAATTAAAATTAATATATATAAAATAAGTATTATTATTATAAAATATAGTATTATATACAATTTTAATATGAATGTATTTTATCATATTTTAATATTATGATTATTAATTTAATTTTAGGAGAAACATCTGAGACAAAGTTGATCCTTAAAGGAAGCATAACTGAGAATTCAAGTATTAAATAACAATATCTGTTCACATTTCAGCCTTGATATTATCCATAAAATAGCCTAAAAGATTATCCGATCATGCAAGGAATTTTACACTTTACAATATTTTACTTTCTACTTCCAAAAATATTTGACTGTAAATATATAATTTAAAAAAAAAGTATGCGGTATCAGATACAAAACAATTTCAACAAAAAAATGGTAACACAAACTTTTTCTTTCCAAAAACATTTATTTTCATATATTTTGTAATAAAATTTCATGTCGTTAATGCATTAACTAATATTAACTAACAAAGAGCAATACATCTGTTATATACCCGTTCATGTTAGTTAATACAAAAATACAACAGTTCATTTCATGTCTATTAAAACATAATCTTTTGATTTTAATAATGTATTAGTAAATTTAGGAATTAACATTAAGATGTTTTTATTCTTCATGCCTTTCCATTCCGTTTGTTCATTTCATTAAGCAATAAACACGTTTCTTTAGGATAAATACCTAAAAAAAATATATTATTTATCATTAAGATAAACCCTTATATGCAACATCAAAGAACGTGTTGAAATGTGTTCGTGCTGATGTAAACAAATTTAACCTGACTGTAGAGTGTTACCAATTTTACTGCATCTCTTTACATTCTTTTTCAGTAAAAATCATAAGATTTTGATATGACGTTATATGCGTTTCACCTGTTTAATGAGGCGAGCCTCTTCCTCGTCTGATCGGGGTCTGTAGTCTTCTTCAGATCTTCTGTCCACGTGTTTTTGTCAAAAACACCTTTGTGACTGTATTAACTTACATCAACGGAGGTAAAGTTAGTTTAATGTTTGACATTTGTTAGACATTCGATTTCATACACATTAAACTCTCTGCGAATTTCATGGATTTACAGTATTGCACACATTTAAATTTCAAAAAATTATCATAAAACATATGAAATGCTAATTCCAGAAACAGCCTTGTGCAATAACAAGTTTGATATTATAATGTCATATAGTTAAAGTCCCCCTGTGGTGAAAATCAAGTTTGTAATGTTGTTTATGTGTCTATGTGTGTTTTTAATATGCTTTAAGACAAACCATAAGTTCATAAGTCGACAGCATTGCTGAGTATTTTCTGCTTAAAACTGCAGTGAACCAAAGACAGTCTCAAAAACACGGTTTGAATTCGCTGGTGTTTCTGACGTCACAAACGACCTTGTAACCAATCAGAGGGCCATGTTATCCCAGTATATTTTTCTGTTGATATGAAAAATCGGGTAGATTTGTGTATTACGATGTTATGATGAACTATATGCCCTTTCTCCACTGACGTTTCTGATGATTGTTAGACGGCAGCTGTCCGACTCTGAGCTGGTGAACGGGGACATGGTTTGTGTAACATTAGCAACAGCTGTTTGATAACAGTCAAGCAAAAGGCTAATCAATCATATTACAGTTTTTCTCGATTGTTAAGACACATTTCTTGAAAGCTGCTCTCCTTTTCTCTAAACCCTGAACACAAAACCCAATTTTCAAGCTACATTCACAAAACGGTCAGGGTATATTCTGGCAAACCGTTTGCCAATCACGTCTAGTATTCTGCAAAGCAAGCTGTGGTACACGCCATTTACCAACAAGCGATGGGTAATTCGCAAAGCACAATGCTATTTTCTGTTTTCCCAGCACGATACCATAGAACGGCATAAAGTAATAGGTTTGAGAAGTAAGAGGCGGGGCATCAGTTAAAACATTTCAAAGTTAAAGTTCAGGCAAACAGGTATTAATAGGCAAGTTTTAGTCAAATATTGATTGTTTATAGCTGAATTAGTAGAATGCAAAATACACAACCGATTTTATGGTTTATAATACAGCAATCTTATTGGGGTAGACGTTTGAGCATGTGCATTCCTTTATGTGTAAGTCTGGTACGGGTTTATGAATGATCTACTGTCAACGACGCTGTTTGACCGTAGCTTAGACTACAACAAAAATATTAAGTGGCTACCATGTTTCAGTAACGATCAATTGGATAATGTTTTGATGAACTTACGAATCAACTTAGATGAAGTTACTGTCAAAATCATAGACTGTAAAAAATAGGTCAAAATAGATGCGTATAGCCCTCAATTCACATAGTTTCAAAGCAGCTTTACAATGAGTAATTTTGTAAGCTTTACTATTGAGCAGTTTTATTATAGCTAGACGACGATATCACAAAATATATTGCTGATAAATGATACACTGATTGAGAGTTAGGCAGCCTAGCTATAATATTAGATTAATTTACCCGATAAATCAGTGCCGCTTTTAGTGGGCAATGAGCATGACTGCATGAAATGGCATAAGGAGAGATATTTTATAGGCTGAGACAATATTTTTCCGCATGCCATGCAGGGCTCCGTAATTTTATATAACTATGCTTCTACCTTTTTCCATTAGGATCTGTGAATAAACAACTTATTTTACATAAATGATGTAATAATTCACTGTATTTCAGTAAAACATCGGATAAATCTGAAAGTGTGATTTATTTTAAAGCAAAACCACGGTGACAAATAAGACAATAGGCTAACAAATAGAATACACGCCCTGGCCACTGGGTTTTGTGCGTACAATGGGAATAAAAACCGCGCAGTGCTAAAATGTGAATATATATATATATATGAGCCATTCCACCGAAAGGGTGACATTTCTGTCCCCAGGACATTATATGCATTAAAAATGCTTGAAAATTAACTCTAAAATACATTTTATTATTAATCAAAATGTCCTGCTCATTACTACAACTACAAATTTAAAATGTTTAATTAAAAACATTAATAAAAACTACATAGAACTCAAAAAAAGCATTTTCTGCATGTCCCCGCTCTCCATCTCTAAACTTTACTATGAAATATAATGATTAAAATCCTTCAGAAATCTTAATTTTTTTGCATTGTTTTGTGACTTTATATCCAATCTATGCTTTAAAATGTTTTTTGTTTTTTTTCATGAGAAAAAAATATTTTATCTAATATTTTAGATAAAATCCAAAATTTAGTCCCCGGGTTTTCACTCAGTCCGGTTACCCTACCACACCCCCCCCCCCCTCTGAAAAACTTGGAATATTCCACAAGACACATTTTCAACAGGAAGTTGCATCATCTGGATCTTCTGAAGGCAATGGGAAGACCATAAGTAAGTCCTCACAATTTAATTACTGTATATTTGATAAAATTGTTAACTATGACTGAGAAGGTCAATCTCAACATGCTGTACTGTTACCTAAATTATTTCTTAGATTTTATCCATTTATTTTTAAAATATAAACTTTTGGTAAATCACTAGAATTTGTTACGTGTCCTTATGCTATTAGCATGTAGGCCTATGCTATGTGGCCATATGTCATGTATTTGATAACTTTTTACTTAAAAACTCAATCCTGTTACTTTCAGTCCTGTTACTTGTATGAAAAATAACAGGAGTGAGTTAAAGTAACAGGAGGGAGTAGAGTCCTCTGTTTTGTTGATTTAATACTGTAAATATTAGTTGATATTATACTATTCACCTGAATCATGAGGTTTAAGGTTGCATTTACTTAAATTGTAGACATTAGCATTAGTTTTACAATGTGAACATCATACTTCCAGGAAGCCAGTCCACCACAAAGTGACTTAAACGTTTTGTCTTTGTCTTTCTTATATTTTGTTGAAGATGGATAAACCCCATACTATAGGTGCCAGAAACACCCACCTATGGCATGCTGCACTGGGAAGAAGCAAGACACACCCGCAACCCTCTCTTTTCTCCATTTTTTTGTCTTAACTTCCCTCTTTCTCCCTCCCTCTCTTCTTCTCTCTCTCCTTTTTTCTCTTTCCACCTCCTTCGCTGTGAAGTACTACTAGCACATAGTAAATCACTTCAACACAGAAATCTTATGCACACATAGTCATGCACACTTTCTCTCATACACACACAGTCATGTAAAGTCTCTCTCATACACACTCATTCAGACACTCATTCCTGTTAGCCAATGTTCATTCCTGTTACCAAGTGTTCATTCCTGTTACTAATTTTTTTTTCTAAAAATAATAATGTAAAACCACTGTTTTTATCAGTTTTGTTTGGTTCATCATTTATACATTTATTTAATAAATTAAATTATTTTAAAAAAATTACAAACTTGAGGCTTCGGTTTTCTTTAAAGTAAAAAAAAAAAGGGTATGTGTTTTATATTAAAATACACCTTGCCATAATATATAGTGATTTTTTTTTGTCACAAATATCAATTATTTGAACATATAACCAACAATTTCTTTAAAATAAACACTTTCTTGGGGAAAACAAAGGAATTAATAGACATGCTTTTAAACATGCTTTTTAAATGGCACATGAGTTTCGGTAACAGGACTGAGAAAACGTGTCCATATTCTGCTTAGAAACCTTGTAAAAAATAAATAAAGTTGCCTGAGATTGACCAATGCACATTTTGAATAGTTAAATATGTGTAGTAATAGATTCAATGTTGAAAAAAATTTAAATTAAAGTTCAATTTTGAAGAGTTACAACAAGCAAATGTCACCCATTCGGTGGAATGCCTATATATATATATATATTTTATAAATTTTTTTTTTTACTTAAACAGGTGTTATTATGTCGATCTATAGCAAATATTATGTTGTTCAATAGCATATTTAAGCAATAGGCCTACATGTTCATATCACTTCTTACTGGGTATTTTATTTATTTTATTATATTATTAATACCTGTTTGCCTGAACTTTAACTTTGAAATGTTTTAACTGATGCCCCGCCTCTTACTTCTCAAACCTATTACTTTATGCCGTTCTATGGTATCGTGCTGGGAAAACAGAAAATAGCATTGTGCTTTGCGAATTACCCATCGCTTGTTGGTAAATGGCGTGTACCACAGCTTGCTTTGCTGATTACTAGACGTGATTGGCAAACGGTTTGCCAGAATATACCCTGACCCAAAACCTCAGACTTTTCTTGCAAAACCAAACTTTCACCTCAAAACAGTTCAATCTGTGCTCAAAACTGAACTATGTTGTCAAATCGTGCCCCGAGTCAATTAAAATTAAAAACACTACTGAACAGTCACTAAACACTACGTAGAAAAATAGAAAACACAATGCTCAGGACATGAAGCTGGAGAAATAAATGTTTATTGTTCACCGTATAGGCTAAATGCATGTTGCAAAACAAAAAAAAAACACCTGTGCATTTAGCACTTGTACAAAAAGACAAAACAGAAATCTTGTGCATTTACACGTAGCACTTGCAAAAACAAACCGAAATCTTATGCGTTTGCCACTTGTGTACAGTAAGCCCATGTATAAATAAAGTACAAAAATATACAAATAAGTGCATAACTCAGCCACAGCATCATGTCTCCGTACTGGGTCAGGCCACAGGACTTCATCCACATCACAGGCCACATTTTGTCTGGCCAGGCGACGGGGGGAAAAACCCCTGGCATGCCGTATCCAGGCTTGGCATGCCTCCACACCTATGTCACCACAGGCAAGTCCCATGGCTTGCAGGAGATTTACCCTGGTGTAAGGATGGCGTTCATATACCTTCCACCGCCATGAGGAGAAGAATTCCTCAATGGGGTTTAGGAAAGGGGAGTACGGTGGAAGGCAAAGATTGATAAAACCTTGATTCATATTGAACCACTCTCTAACCTGGAGGGCTCTGTGAAAAAATCACATTGTCCCAAACAACAACAACATAGATGCTATGCTCATCCTGCAGGCCTAACAGAGCATCTCACATGTGATTGAGGGAAATGAGGAGCTGGTGAGTGTTGTAGGGCCCCAGGTTGGCATGATGGTGGACAACCCCATGATTTCTGATGGCAGCACATAATGTGACATTGCCACCACGCTGCCCAGGAACACCAACAATGGCCCGATGGCCAATCACTTTACAGCCTGTCCTTCTCCTTTTGGTGATATTAAACCCAGCTTCATCCATGTAGATGTATTCATGGGGTCTTTCCATTGCATCCAGTTGAAAAACCCTCTGTAGAAATAGATATAGTTTTGTAAGTGATACAGAAAAAGTGATTTAGGCCACTACAGTAAATCACTACTTAGAGTAATCAACATTGAATGTGTCTGGATATATGCCAAGCAACCTGTACATACTGGAATCTTTGCTCTTTGACTCTGTCTGAGTTGCGATCAAAGGGCACTCTGTCTAGCGGTTTCATGCGCAGTCTGTTGCGCTTGAGGACACGATCAACAGTAGAGAGGCTGACACTGTTGATATCCTCAATTTACATGGTCCTCTGCTGAATTTCACTCAGTTTAATGGCAGTTCTCACGGACCATATCAACAATTAGGGTCTCTTGGTGTGGGGAGAACAAACCTGTCCTCCCACCCCCATGTGGCAGTCTTTCAATTCTACAAAAAGAGAACATGGAGTTACAAAAAATATACATGGAATACTAGGCCTACAAACAGTTAGACCAACCCTCCATTACAATACTACAGTACATTGTGATGTACTGAAACATATATTTACTTACAGTATACTGTGGTACATTATATAGTATGTCATACAGTAATTGCTGTCAATATTTACATACTGTACTATAATGTCAAAAAAAGATAATTACCTGTTCTCTTCTCTAAATCTTCGGATTATGGTGGACACAGTGAATCTGATGTTTGGTTGTACCCTTTGTCCAGCCTCCCTCATGCTCATACCATGGACAAGAACATGGTCAATCACAGTAGCTCTGATTTCATCAGATATTACTGTTCTTTGTCCTCGCTGACCTCCTCTCACACAAACTCTTCCTCTCACATTTCTATCCATTGTACGGTCTCACAAACCAGTGGTTTCTGAACTGGCTTAATGTATATGTTCCCTCACATCATTAGCCACAAGTGTGATCAACTTTGAGTTGTGTTCAAGTGGTGACACCTGTGGTTTAACTGTGTTTGACTTTTGTCACCTGTGCTCACTATTATGCAGCACAGGTGCATCACAATGAAAATGTGTTGGCTTTGCCGTATTGATTCAATCAGTGGGTTCAGGCAACTGAGCATTTGGTTCAGATAGGGTTTAGTGTTTTAGTAATTGAGAAAAACTGGAATTACCGTTATGCGTCCGACGTTGTAAAGACCGATGCATGCGATGGCTAAGCCACGCCCCCAAACGCGATGAGCCAATCACAGTGCGCATAGCTAACCCAATACACTCGCTCGGACATTCTCTGCTTCCACGTCCATTGAAATGCATTGCAGTTAGTCAGTTTTCATTCGTTTTTATATGTTTTTTCTTGTCATTTTAAGTTTAAAATGGTCAAACGGTGTGCATGGGGAACATGCAACTCCGACACTCGCAGGGTTGCCAACTTTGGGACTTTGGCTGGAGTGAGACTGTAGAATTTCAGTGCGTGCGCGGAGAAAATTTTTGGTAACCCTAACCCTAATTTTAAAAATGTCAGTCCTTATTGTTTGCACTATAAAAAAAATAAAAAAATAAAGATAGAGGTGATTAAATAGCAAACATGTAAAACAACAATATTAGCAAACATGTAAAACAACAATATCTAAACAATAAGAAATCTGAAAACAAAAGGGACAGATAATAGTTACTCCACCTCCCCAGAAAACCACAACACACAAGTTTCACAAATTAGGCCTGTTATATATGGCACAGTGGCAGTTTGACCGGCTTCACTGCCTCTGCAAGAGCTCTGTATCTGAAGCAGGGTTCGATCCGTTCATGAACAATCCGTTCATTGCGTCTGTCACATGACAAATTAACGAAAGACTCGGAAGGTAAAGTAATTATTTGTTCCCTGTAAATTATTTTTGACTGCATTATAATGATTTCTTAATTCAGAATATGATAAAGACTGCGTAGGTGCATGTGTTCCGGGAATTGTTAAAAGTAAGTATAACATTTAAAGCCCTTTAAATTAACGAAATGACTCGAAAAAAAGATTCGTTCATTTTAATGAACGAGATCGAACAAGCGAGTCAGTAAAATGATCCGAACTTCCCATCCAATGGCGCCACCAGGGGGTGGCCACACCCCTGGCCGACTCCTGGCCACCCCAATGGCCAGTACAAATTTTAGTAGCATCAGTTATGCATTTCATAAATAAGTCAAAAATATTCTTTAGTGAAAGAAGACGGGGAATTATGTGTCGTGACGTGCTTTTTAAGTGCCAAACGGTTACAGTATACTGTTTCAGCAGCTTTTTGACGTGTCTTTGCCACGTTTTGACAAGCAGGGATGCAGACAGCGCGCTTTTCGGCGCCTCCCGATTTTTTCACTTCAGTTTGGGTGAGAAAGTCATCTGAAGTCATTCCATAGCTTAATGTGAGGGACAGAAGTCTATTTACATCATTAAAGTATACGGAAACTCGTTTTCCCTCCTCTGCGGCTGTCAATCATTCTCCATTCATATTCAAACAGCGCGCTGTTGCTGTTTTTAAACGACTCACTACCGTGTGCTTGCTAGATCACACACACACACATCACAAGGACTATGAATCGGCATCAAACGCACAATAACTGGAATTCAAAACTGTGGAACAAAGGAACAAATCGCACTAGGATTTGTGCGCTTGACATTTCTTCGCTTTGTGACGTGAACTTTTAAATGCGCACTTATGCAGCGCTGCACACTGTAGGCTTGTTCGACTTCATGCAGCTCTGCGCTGACCGATCGGTGGCTGACTTGAAGCAGTGCACGCCGGTTAGAAATTTTGTCCGACTTGATGCAGCGCTGACTCCACGTGACTGTGACGTATGCCATCAAAGTACCGCGAGAGCGATTCGAGAGTTGCCGGAGGATTCAGCCAGCGCAGTTTCTCAAGAGCGGCTGCACAAGCTCTGATGACGACACAGCTGTTCCACGATTCGCCGGATTCACCGCATGACAACGATCACGTGCGTGTCGTGTTTATTCTCACACCTTTAGTTCCACTAAAGTGCACAAATCAGTTTTTATAACAGTAAACAGTCTTTTCATGTAGTCGCGATGTTATATTGAGTCATGTTTATCAAAATAAAACTGATTAAAAAACGTTGACTCCACTTCATTGATATGCTTATTTTGAACTTTATTCTAGTTCAAACAGATGCTGTATGAAGCAGTAAAGTGTTGAATGAAAATGTGTCTGAAATGTCTGTGTATTTGGCAAATATTGCATTTATTTCATTTCAGCTGTGGTAAAGTATGCAAACACCACGTGAGAGGTCACTACGGGAACCAGAAAGTGTCCGACTTCACGTCTCCGTTTGCAGCTCCTCCCCGCCTGCACGCGGCTACTCTCGCCGATCGCTTACATCCAGCCGCAGCCGATGTCGAACACACCTTGTGACTCCATGTTGCTTTGAGCACATCATTCTGCACCCGCGAATCCCGCGATGTTATCATGGGTTTGCCTGCGCACTGAAATATTATTAAAAGCCAATATATTTTGTTATACCTAGCCTGCTCAATACATTTAAAATAAGCATAATTTAATTGCATATTATTTATTTGTAGTGTAGGCTATATATGCAGTTCTGAATTCTTCACATTCATAAATATAAAATTGTGAAATGTATGATTGCCTGATTGAATTTTATAAGAGAACTAATAGTAATTTGTTTTAGATTTAGATTTTATAAAATTACTGTGCAGATTTTTTCAAAAATTGCTTTTTGCTGCTGATTTATACACTCATTAAGTTTATTAAAAATTCATAATACATTTATGTAATATTTAAAGGTGTTAACTGTAATCTTACACTGCAAAATAATAACTTAAAAAGGATTAAATTCATCACAATTAAGTATCTGGAAATTGGCCGCGGGGCGAGGGCCCTTATATATATCATATCTATATAATATATATCATTATATATAATATAATATATATTAGTAGGGCCCTATAATATCATTAGTAACATTAAATATAACACAATAAACCAAAGTATATCAGTAGGAGTTTCCTTAAGTCTTTCTGATAGTTTTCTACAGGCCGGTTTACTACAACAGTTGAATACAATTCTGAAATTATGGTTTAAAGTTTTGGTGTGCCACCCCAAGATTTTAAGTGGCCCCATCTGGCCACCCCTATGAAAAATTTCTGGAGGCGCCACTACAGTGTGCCATCAAGTGACAGTCTGTGGTGTCAGTCTTGTTTAGGCCAATAACTGAAAAGGTTCGCTCAGCATCCACATTTGAGTGTGGCAGGCTCAACACAACCTGGCCAACCTTTGATAATTTGGGGAATTTTAAAATGCCACTTGCCCGATTTGTCAAAACGTAATTTGTACCATGAGCCTATTTTTATTGAGCAATTAGCTTGCCCACATAACGCACGTCAGACGTTTGCAACTATAGACGTCTGTACTCTCGGCACACAGACTGATAAGGCAAGGCTACGTCACTAGTGACAAGGCACACCATTTATGGCAAGCCGTTTTAGCTTTAATTGTTTTAGCTTTACTCGTCGTAATTACATTTTTACTAGTAATAATTCAGTTAGAGAGCTCTACAATTCAATTCTTACTAGTAACAATTTCAATTAGAGAGCTCTCTAATTCGATTATTACTAGTAAGAATTACATTTAGAGAGCTCTCTAATTCAGTTTTTACTAGTAAGAATTACATTTAGAGAGCTCTCTAATTCGATTCTTACTAGTAACAATTCAATTAGAGAGCTCTTTAATCCAATTATTACTAGTAACAATTATAATTAGAGAGCTCTCTAATTCAGTTGTTACTAGTAAGAATGCAATTGCAGAGCTCTATAATTCAATTACAGAGCTCTCCAATTATACATATCTTTAATCCGTATTTTTACTAGTAAAAATTCAATTAGAGAGCTCCCTAATTGTAATTGTAACTAGTAATAATTGGATTAGAGAGCTCTCTAATTATAATTGTTACTAGTAAGAATTGGATTAGAGAGCTCTCTAATTGTAATTCTTACTAGTAACAATTCAATTATAGAGCTCTCTAATTAAAAATGAATGGAAGTCAATGGAGACATATGACTAGTAAAAATTCATTTGTAGAGCTCTCTAATTGCAATTGTTACTAGTAAGAATTGAATTAGAGAGCTCTGTAATTGTAATTCTTACTAGTAATAATTCAATTAGAGAGCTCTCTAATAATAATTGTTACTAGTAAGAATTGAATTAGAGAGGTCTCTAATTGTAATTCTTTATAGTAAGAATTGAATTAGAGAGCTCTCTAATTGTAATTGTTACTAGTAATAATTGAATTAGAGAGCTCTCTGATTGTAATTGTTACTAGTAATAATTGAATTAGAGAGCTCTCTAATTGTAATTGTTACTAGTGAGAATTGAATTGTAGAGCTCTCTAATTGAATTCTTACTAGTAAAAATGTAATTACGACGAGTAAGGCTGGGTACAATTAAAGCTAAAACGGCTTGCCATACACCATTTTATTATCTGCTTACCTTGATTGTCATCCAAACTTTCAAACGTGCATCAGTCGGCTCCGACTCCGAACCTATGCTCTGAACTCTCTCTGAAGACGCACACGCAACTTTTCACACGCAACTGACGTATCAGGTGCAAGGTTTTCAGCAAATCAGCGATCAGAGAATACTGCCGTGAGAACTGTAGGCAGATGTTACAGCTGTGGGCCTTAAACTCCTCTCCTGTCATTAATACGCTGTGGTCTAGTCATCAACTGAAAATGTACGGATTGAGAGGGGAGAAAAAGGATTTTGGCGTGACATTTCTTGCGTGTGCGTGAGAGTGTGAGATTGAGAGCGTGAGGGTCACGCCAGATGCGTGAGAGTTGGCAAAACTCCACTCGGTATCCCGAGAGGCAGGGCGACGGTGTGTATTTTTTACCCATTCTCAAACCACATCTCAACCGAGATAAGTGTCTGCTCTGGATTAAGTTATGCGGTAGACCACAGCACCAACTAAACGTGCATAAATTAAACAAGAATTAAACAAGGATGTCTACATCTGTTCTAAGTCAACAACGTATTTAAACGTTATCTTTAACATCTCTAACGTAACCTTAGGCTAACGTTAGCCTGACTTTAGAAAACGTTGATGTTAGCTTCTAGCTGCGTTGTACATGTGACTTAGCTTCATTAACGTATCTTTAAATAACCGAGATAACAAATGTTAGCAATGCCGTGCTTAAAGGGTTAGTTCACCCAAAAAATGAAAATTAAGTCATTAATTACTCACCCCCATGCTGTACCAACCCCGTAAGGCCTTCGTTCGTCTTCGGAACACAAATGAAGATATTTATGATTAAATCTGAGAGGTTGATCACTCCTCCATAGGCTCCCTAAGGGAATGAAACTTGACGGCCCAGAAAGTCATTAATGAAAATGTTTAAATATTCCATGTCGCAACAGTGGCTCAACTATAGAGGGAATGCATTAACGTCACTTCCCCGCCGGAACACGCCCCCCTCAGCCGGACTGAGTGGCAAAAGATCTGCTGCGTGACTGGATTTAATAGGGGAAACTGCGGAAATGCGAATAAATCTAACAATTTTATCAATTTAAACTAAATGTTGGACTCAAGTGTTCCTCACTAAAGATCGAGTGATCCATGGATATTGACATGCAGCCAGGAATCGTGTTGCCTGACATTTATTTTTGCCTGATTTCACCGCGGGGAAATAAAAGCAATATAGACCTAAACACAAAGCAAGCCTGTGAACGCTTTATATAAATATAATATAGGTAGGTATCCGGGTGATCACTTATATCAGTGTTATATATAGCCTATATATATCATATCGTCCAGCCCTAAACTTTATAAGTTTTTTTGGTCAGTGTTTATTAAAAAAAACATCCAATAATGCAGAATATGCAATGATAAATATTTAATTGATGAGTTGTTAATGTATATAACCGTACAAAATATATGGGTATGGTTTTACTCCTAAATTCAGCATATTGACACAAAATGAAAACAGCAAATCCACCTTTCGCTGACTGGAGTCCAGTTGTTTCTGTGAATTGCAGCGATCCATTTGCTCCTCTTTCTATAGCAGTCTGTAAAAATATACCTCCGATGTTTTGTCAAATCTATTGTACAGTAAATCGCAAAGCTCTTTCCCACTTTATATGTGTTGTGTTTGTTTTTCGCGGCATTCGTGCTGAAAACATATACAGCCGCTCAGTCTTTTTGCCACTCACTGTTTAGTAACCATAGTAACTGCAGGCACTCCGGCCGACGGTGACGTCACGCGCATTCCCTCTATAAGTTTATCAAGCGACGAGAATACTTTTTGTGCGAAAAAACAAACAAAAATAACGACTTTATTCGACTATTACTTTTTTTCCTTGTAGGCCTGAAACGAGACTTCAAGAGATTGCCACGACGCATGCGCGCGAACTGAACTGAAGTAGTTGAAGGAGATCGCAATTCTCGCGCATGCGTCGTGGAAATCTCTTGAAGTCTCGTTTTACCTGGGTGCGCCTGCTTGTGTGCAAGCAAAGGCAGCTGGAAAATGTATTAAACGTGTAGAATACTTTCCAAGCCATAACATGTATTATAAATTCAGACGTTTGTGATATGAAAAAATAAAACATAAGATTATCTTTTAAAATCGATTGAACACGGAGCCGTTTTTCCTGTGAGTGAGACTGGAAAACCCGTTGATATCAACAATTGAATTCTTGGTATCAAAAATGTAATTGTTGATATCAAGAATGTAATTGTTGATATCAAGAATGTAATTCTTGATATCAAGAATTCATATCCTGTTATAGTGCTTTCTGAAATACAGCAAATCACTTCCTGCCCTTCATTTGCATTTCGCGCCATGGCAACGCAGTGGCGTGACGTCATATGAAAACAAGCTGCTTTCAGAGTTCGCGCATTTAAAGCGACAGACGCATATAATAAACAGAATGATATTGTGCGTTTGTGTGGACACTGATATAGTTATTGGTCTTGGTGTGAACGGGACTTTGACCCTCAGCACACGTTCACACTGCTGCTGTAAACAGAAGTGAGCAGTAACCAGCATTTTAAAAAGGTTTAGCTTCAATTGGTGGTTAAACATTTGCAAAGAAGTTCAAAGAGGATCACACAATGAATTAAAATAGTCACAAAAATATCTTTATTAGTTGGAAAAAAAATACACATGCACAATGTGCAAAAGCCAATATACACAATTATACTCAAAGTGTGCCCAAATATATGTCAAATTTGTTGTAAATATCTAATTTCGTTTTGAAGTTTAGACACTTATTTATGAGAGCATAAAAATTATCCATGGGTGACGTTGATTGGATTTTTTTTCCAGTTCCTATCATAATTTTGACATTTGGGCGTTATTGTTTAGCTATTTACCTGTTTTCAAATTGCCTGTGTTTTTTTTTTGTCTCGGTCGGACTAACGGCTTTGAAGATTTTTAAAGCTCTAAATGATACCGTTACAAAAACCATAAGGCAATACCTGGCATGTTTGGTATCGTTGGACTCGGCAAAGATTCAGGAGTATAAGGAGGTCACTCCCGTGAAAAAACGCTGGCTTGAAAATTCTCAGGCTCCTTCAGGGCATTGTGCCGATGACGTATACTGAGTTTCTTAAGATACGCCAATGTTCTCATAGACTATTAAGGTACCCTGGACAAACACACTGGATGCCAATTTTTATTAGACTAATGGTTGGGTGCGGTTATAGCCATTTTCATGACTTTTTTCCCTGTTATAGCGCCACAAAGTGGCTAATCGTCACAATTTTTTTCATGTGACCTCAGATTGAGCTCACGAACACGTGTCCCAAGTTTAGCGAAAATATCTCTTTCCATTCACAAGTTATAACCGTTTAAGTAAAAGTGGCTCTGGTGCCATCAAACATTTTGGTTCCCCTTAGCGAACGACAATTTAAATTTTGAATTTTTTTGATGATTCTTGACAGTCAGACTCCAGAGAATATTTCTGCAGTGGTTTGGTTCATAGGACTAGTTCGCAAAAGTGGGTTTTTGGAAAAACCCAAAAATGTACCCAGGGTGACGAGCCAATTTCGTACTTTTGACCGCTGTAGCGCCCCCGTCAGGCCGATCGGGGCGGGCCATGGTGACGTTGAGTACTACCAGCCCCCAAAGTTTCAAGTCTCCACGACTTACGGTTCGTTCTGCCCGATTAGTTTTATATGGAGAATGCTGCATAATGGGAAAATTAACAATAACAATAGCATTTCAGCACTTCGTGCTTGAACCCCTAAAAAACGAATGTAGTAAACTACACATTTATGCTGTTGTGGGGGATATGTGGTACTTTTTTGCCTATTTACCACAAAATTACTCAACTTTACCATTAGCTTAATATGAAATATTAAATGTTTCTAAAAAATTACTTTAATGATGTTCTTAATTAAATATGAGTTGATTCTGGATAATGATCTAGGCAGAATTCTGCCATCTGCTGGTTAGAATAAAAACTGTAGGAATTACAGTTTTAGAAATAAAGTGTGTGTGTGTTATGGGTAGGTTTAGGGGTCGGGTTAGGGTATGAGTGTGTCTGTGTGTGTGAGTGAGTGTGTGTGTGTTTGGTCTGGTCTCTCATATATATCCAGCAGAGGTTTGTGTGTGTGTGTGTGTGTGTGTGTGTGAGTTTGTGTTGGTGTGTGTCAGGTCTCTCACCTTTTATATCTGTTTTGCATTCAAGGCTGATTTTGTTTGTCAAATTCTATACAAATAAAGTCGGTTGCAGTCACACTGTGTGTGTGTGTGTGTGTGAATTTTTATTCCACATTGCATTTGTGCTCTAGTTTTTATTGAAAAATGACAAATAAAAAACTCTCTATAATTTTACATTTTCAAAGACCCTATGTGTGGCTTTTTTCTTCACACACCTTCAGAACAACAGAATCAAGCCCAGTTTTTCGTGTCACAAAATCTCATGCAACTGAGATGAAGGGATAAATGTTTTTTAACGAGGGAAACATCAGATGGAGTATCATGAATGTTAAAGCTTCTTCACGAACCATCAGGGTCAATAAAGAATATTTATTCTGCCGTGAGTGTGTTGTGTTGTGTTTGGCTCCCTGTTAGTGTTTGTTACTCGACTTGGCGTTGTTGTTTTGTGGTTCATCTTGTGGTTTTGTCGGGACACTGGATCTTGTATCCCACTCTATACGCCTGCAGATACACACGCGCCTGGTTTATCCTGCAACCACAGCAAACAACAACACACACTGATAATAATCATAAATGTTTCTTGATCATCAGATCCTCATATTAGAGTGATTTCTGAAGGATCATGTGACACTGAAGACTGGAGTAATGATGCTGAACATTCAGCTTTGATCACAGGAATAAATTACACTTTACTGTATATTCACATAGAAAACAGATGATTTACATTAGAATAATATTTCACAATTTTTGCTATATTTTTAATCACATAAATGCAATCTTGATGAGCAGAAGAGGCTCTTTCAAAAACATTAAACAAATCTCGCCGACCCCAAACTTTTATACAACTCAACTGATGTGAATATAGTGTTTTGAATCTTTAGTTTTCAACTCTGATTGGTCAGCTGGATCAGTGTGTTGTGATTGGTCGAGAGCTTCGAGTGTGTTTGGGAAATGTCCCGCCCCTTACCATAACCGCCAGTTTAACACACTACTAACCAACTCAACCAGGCCCCGCCCCTTTATTCTGCGCATTAATTATTATAATGAGGAATATTGTGACGTGTTCCCGGAAGAAACTCAAGACTACAATGGAGGCGTTTCAGGAGTTCAGAAACACTGACACTCATATAGAGGAGAACTCACTAGTTCATGCTCAAACAGCAACATCACACACACTAAACACAGATGAACATAGACAATAAATAGGTATATAAATATTATATAATATTAAATAAATATTTCTGACACTTCTGTAATTTACTTGTACTGTGACAGGTTCAGCTCATCTGTGTGTGTGTGTGTGTGTCTGACCTGTATTTAGTGCAGAGTTGGACACCCAGGGGTCCACAGCGATCCACGAAACTCTCCCGGAAGCCTTTCCTCACCGCGCGAGACGTACTGACCACTGTAGTGACGACTGGACACACACTGAAACACACGAGCATGGGGTGGTTGTATGGTACGGTGTACTGAGTTCTGTGTGTGTGTGTGTGTGTGTGTGTGTGATGGGGTTAGTGTGTGAGTGTGTGTGTGTGATGGGCAGGTTTAGGGGTCGGGTTAGAGTGTGTGTGTGTGTGTGTGTGTGTGTGTGTGATGGGTATGTTTAGGGGTCAGGTGTTTGTGTGTGTGTGACGGGCAGGTTTAGGGTTAGTGTAAGGGGACAGAATATACAGTTTGGACAGTATAAAAACCATTACGTCTATGGAGAGTCCTCACAAAGATAGCGAACTAGACTGTGTGTGAGTGTGTGTGTGTATGTGTGTGTGTGTGTGTTTGTCCTCTTACAGTCTCTCACAGCGTATGCCACTCGTCCCCGTCGGACACACACAGGTGTTCAGAGGGCCACAGACAGATCCATGTTGGCAGGGAGGAACACACGGCGTAGTGACAGCTACACACACACACACACACACACACAAATACATGAACACAACCTGCATGTCATGAGGAATTAATGATGCTGTGATGACAAAAATTCTTCATTCATCAGGAATAAATGACTTCATAATACAGTTTTTTACAATCACTTTGCTTCTATTTTCAGAACCTTGATGTCATTTTACAAAACTCTAGACACAAAACTCACACAGCGGTTCTCACTCGTAACACAGGCTGTCTAATGTTCAAAACATTGCATTGTGCGTTCACATCTTTAAATAAATCTTGCACAATCATTGGTTCAAAAAACAAATTTACTGTGAAATACCATTGAAACACAACTATAGATCACCCACACACACACACACACACACGCAACCGATAGTCTCACTGTGTCATTGTTCGTACAATCATTAAATATTGAAGAACAAAATAAGTGATCCAGGTTTCATTATGGTCTACATGTACAGTAAACACATCTCTGTGAAAGCACTGCAGTCGTAGAGAGAATACACACATAGTGAAATCATTGAACAGAGTGTGTAATATATTGATGCAAAACACTACAGTGCAATCACAACACAGGTTTATTGGAATCAAAGCAAAAATATTAAAT